>JASGAU010375146.1:0-13013 GCA_030220045.1 Australoheros facetus | reverse complement strand
GCTCACCTTCAGGATTGGACACTGTGGGTTCTTCTACTGAAGACTCCTGTTTAGTGTCTCGGCTCCAGCTAGACGTTTCATCAACAGTGATGATCCTCATCATGAAGACTGGTATAGTTTGACACAGTAGTGGATATTTGGATCCCAATCACACGGATGATTGAGATCCAAAACAGGATTGCTAGGGAACAACTCAAGCAAGATTGCTTGAAGAAGTCCAGAGGTGCACAGTGATGCTACCTTGAAATGCCTAAATTTAAATCAGGCAAGGCTTTTGGTTTTTCCTGTAGGCTGGGACCAAAGAAAAAAAGGGTTTTAATGGCACATCATAACACGGATCTACATACGTAACCAGAAATCCCCTCTGAACCCTGAGACCTGACGCAGAAGTTTAGATCTGATAATTAGGAGGCTGAACTGAATCATGACACGAGACAAAGGAAGTAAACATTTATACTGAGGAAGACACACATAAGAAGAACTAATACTAAAGATACTGTAACTAAAGAACAAAACTATACTAAAGAGTAAAATACGTGATACAATATATACACTCCAAAGACAGGCATGTGTGGCTAATTGGTCATTCTAAATTAGCTGTAGGTGTATGTAATGTAGCATGCATGGCTGTCTGTGTTTTTGTGTTAGATAAGATAAGAAGATAGATAAGAAATCCCTTTATTAGTGCCACGATGGGGAAATTCATTGTAGCAGCTGCAACGGTAATGTAGAGAGGACAAACAGTCACTTGAATGTAATAAAATAAAAAAGTATGAGAGGTAAAATAAAAAATAAATGAAAATATAAACTGCCTCCTTTTGATGTGGAGGAGCAGCGGCTCTACTTCGAGCCCCTACCGAATGTCAGCGCTCCTTACCCTGTATGGGAGAGGCCAGCCACCCTTTGAAGGAAGCTCATTTCTGCAGCTTGTATTCGCGATCTCATTCTTTCGGTCACTACCCAAAGCACATGACCATAGGTGAGGGTAGGGACGTAGATTGACCGGTAAATCGACAGCTTCGCTTTCACGCTCAGCTCCGTCTTCACCACAACAGACTGGTGCAGCGTCTGCATCGCTGCAGACGCAGCCCCGATCCGTCTGTCAATCTCCCGTTCCCTTCTCCTGTCACTCTTGAACAAGCCCCAAAGATACTTGAACTCCTCCACCTGGGGCAGTAACTCCTCCCTGAGCTGGAGTAGGCACTGCACCCTTTTCCGGCCGAGGACCATGGCCTCAGACTTAGAGGTGCTGATTCTCTTGCCAGCTGCTTCACACTCAGCTGCGAACCATTCCACTGTGAGCTGGAGGCCCCAATGCCAACAGGACCGCATCATCCGATGCAAGATTTCAGAGATGAGATTCTGAGGTCACCAAGGTGGAAGCTTTCCACCACTTGGCTATACCTAGATATTCTGTCCATAAAAATTATGAACAAAATCAGTAACAAAGGGCAGCCCTGGTGAAGTCCAACACCGACAGGCAACACTTACTGCCAGCAATAAGGACCAAGCTCTCACTGCGGTTGTACAGGGACTGAATGCCCATAACAACGGGCCAGACACCCCATACTCCCACAGAACCTCGCACAGGATACCCAAGGGACGTGGTCAAATGCCTTCTCCAAGTCCACGAAGTACACATAGACTGGTTGGGCAAAACACTGGTCGAACACCCTTGAGAGGATAAAGAGTTGGTCCAGCGTTCCACGACCAAGACAAAAACCGCATTGTTCCTATTGAATCCGAGGTTTGACAAATGAACGGACCCTTCTTTCCAGCACCCTGCATAGACCTTACCAGGGAGGCTGAGGAGTGTGATCCTCCAATAGCTGGAGCACATCCTTCGTTCATAAAGATAGGGACTGCCACCCTGGTCTGCCAATCCAGTGGCACCACCTTCAGGTGGCACCACCCTAGATCGCCACATGATGTTGCAGAGGCATGTCAACCAAGACAACCCTACAACATCCAGAACCTTGTCCACCCCAGGGGCCCTGTCACCAAGGAGTTGTTTAACCCTTTAATGCTGGGCGATCACCGCTGAAGCGCCGGTTTCCTGCCCTTACTAGCAACGAACAGCCGGTTGATCAAAGGTACTTTGATCCGCTGTCTTTTTACCTTAACTCCGCGGCTGTTTCTCCTATCGGAAAAATTCAAATGGTTCCTGAAAGCTCAGAAATTGCACTTCATAGCCATCTAGGGGTATTACGGTATTTGTTGCCAGAAGTCCGTGAACGGCAGCACTTTTGAAATACGTTGTGCCATGGAATCAGTGGGTGAGGCCACAACCTCAGTGGCCTCACCCACAGTGATTGGTGAGTCATCCCCCCTCATCCCCAGACTCTGCTTCCACTACAGAAGGCATGTCAGTGAGATTAAAGAGGCCCTCGAAGTGCCACCACTGCCTGACTGTAGTCTCAGTTGAAGTCAGCAGTGCCCCACCCGTACTATAGACCGTGTGAGAAGAGCACTGCTTTCCCCTCCTGAGTCACCTGACGGTGTGCCAGAATTGCTTCAAGGCCATCAGAAAGTCTTTTTCCATGGCCTCACCGAACTCCTCCCACACCCGAGTTTTTGCTTCATGTTGTTCGTTATGGGCAAACTGTGGTTTGCACAGAAGTCCAATAACAAAACACCATTCAGGTTTGGATTGGGCAGGCTGTTTCTCCCAGTCACAGCCCTCCAGGTCTCACTGTCATGGCCCACGTGAGCGTTGAAGTCTCCCAGCAGGATGATGGAGTCACCGGATGGAGCACCCTCAAGCACCCTGCCCAGCAACTCCAAGAAAGGTGGGTACTCTGAACTGTCATTCGGCGCATAAGCACAAACAACAGCCAGGACCTGTTCCCTGGTCCAAAGGCACAGGGAAGCAACCCCTGCTCTCTCGATAGCTGGGGATCGGTCCGCCAGGGCCTCCACCCTTGGCCACCGCCAGACACACATTGCACCCAAGAGCGATTCAGAAGACCCCTAAAGAAGCATCACCAAGGGAACTGTTTACCCTGCCCAGGATAGGGTTATGTGTTGGGACAATATGAAGATTATATTACAAAATAAATTGTTATATTGCACCTGTTTATTGCATTAAATAAAATACCTAACCTATTTGAAATAAGGCATGAGTCCATGATGAGGGAAGTGGATGAATATGCCTCGCATGTGGAAAGGGATTCAAAAATGGCAGGTTTGATTTTTGTGAAGGAGTTGCTCTCATGACTCCTCAAGTGACATCACTCCCTGGCCAATCAGTGGCACGCAGTCTGTTGGCATCACATTTTTGGCCCGGCTGAGCTGGCTTGGAACCCCGGCTGAGTAGCTGCTAAAAAAGTACCTGGTACCTGGTACTACCACCCAACGGAAAACCCCTAAAAACCAAGCAGAGTCGCACTGAGCCAAGAAGAGGCTTTAGTGTGCCCCAGTGTATCCATACATTTTAGTAACTGTCTAAAGGTTTTGGCTCAAAAATGCTAAAATTTTTCATGAAGCTGAACTGCAGAGATGGACCAATGATTCTCTGCAGTTTCAATACTAAGAACAACCCTTTTCACACAATCATCTAATCTTTTGTTAGTGTATACTAGTGTTTCTCAAACTGTCTATTTTATCCACATTTATTTATTTTACAGTTGAGGATGCTATATTATTTTTTTCTTTTTGAATTTTTATGCTTAAATAGTTTTTTCCGGTTTTTTGTTGGTCTGGGAGCAGGCACTGTCTCTATGGGGATGGCGTTTTGGGGGGATGACAGGAGGAGAGAAGCTGCAGAGAGGTGTGTAAGACTGCAACTCTGCTTCCTGGTCTCAACTCTGGGTGATTCAACTTCTTTACTCAAGTAAAAATGAAAAAGTACAGACTCTGAAAGCACGAAAAGTAGCTCTTTGCAGGACATTTTTACCAGCTATTTCTGTGCAAAGCTAACTGTGGACCAAAAAATAAATACTCAAGTAAAGGACCGATACCTGAAAATTCTACTTAAGTACAGTAACAAAGTATTTGTACTTCGTCATTTCCCACCTCGGATCCTGGTTGCATGAAGCTGGAAAGACAAAGGCCCGCCCCTGAAACACAAGGTGTGGTTGACACACTCACACCCACATAGAGAGAGAAAGAGGGAGAGAGGGGGAGGGAGGGAGAGAAAGCTAGAGAGGAAAAATGAGTGAGTCAGCCAGGAGGACCATGACATGTTGTTTACATACCACTGCTGCATGCCATTAACCTTTGTGTTCTCTCTCCTGTTGTTTGTAATTGATCCGTGTCTCTATGCTCTCCTTTTTCCTGATTTCTTTTCCCTCAACCCCAAACCATACATGGAAGATAGCTGCCTAGATTTGAACATGGTTCTGCTGGAGTTCAATTCCTTGGTCATTGAGGTTTTGTCTCAGATACTGTAGGGTCGTTACCTTACAAGTATTGACTTGAGAATGCGGTTGTTGGTCATGGAATATAAGAAAAAATGAATTTAATCTAAGTGAGAGAAAATGAAATCTTACTAAAGGTTTACTTTCCTGTTGTTGACATGCCTCTGTATTACTAGACTAGTAGACTGGAAATAGTTTTGCCCATTTAAAGTGAGGTTGCAAAAGCTATTGACCCACTGAACAGAACGCAAAGAAATTCTGGCCACTTACAGCTAAATTTTGACCACTTTTCCTGCCCTCAGACAACTCTTGGCAACAAGCAAGAGTAGCTATTACACACCACAAGTAATTTTACCTTGCAAAACACAGGAGTTGTTTGTGTACTGTTGCACTGATTGCTTAGTCAGTTTGCATTATTGTGTGACATGGTATTTTAACAGGTTTGTTTGGATTCAAATTATTACTTAAAGCAAAAATGTCACACAAAATGACCAGTGATTCACTTTCAAATAAAGCCGCATGTGCATTTTTTAACACTAATTGTATACCTTTACACTTCAAATAACTACACTATATTGCCAAAAGTATTCATTCAGGTGTTTCAATCACTTCTAGGCATGCGGACTGCTTTCTGCAAACATTTGTGAAAGAATGGGTCGCTCTCAATTTCCTCGCTGCTAAATATTCCACAGTGGTATTATAACAAAGTGTAAGTGATCAGGAATGACAGCAACTCAGCCACAAAGCAGTAGGCCATGTAAAAAATCACAGTTGTTGGGGTCATTTTTTAGGTGTTGGGCTTGGCCCCTTAGTTCCAGTGACAGGAACTCTTAATGCTTCAGCATACCAAGACATTTTGGACAATTTCATACTCCCACCTTTGGGATGTCCCTTTCCTGTTCCAACACACACAAAGCAGGGTCCATAAAGACATGGATGAGCCAGTTTGTGTGGAACTGACCTCAACCCAATAGAACATCTTTGGGATGAATTAGAGCGGATACTGTGAGCCAGGCTTTCTCATCCAACACCATTGTATGACTTCACAAATGTGCTTTTGGAAGAACGGTCAGAAATTCCCATGAACACTCCTAAACCTTGTGGAAGGCCTTCGCAGAAGATTTGAAGCTGTTATAGCTGCAAAGGGTGGACCAAATTAATACCCATGGATTAAGAATGGGGTGTTATGCAAGTTCATATGCTTGTGAAGGCATGAGCAAAAACTTGGGCAATATAGTGTATTTGTCTCTTTCCTTGTTGCAGGAATCAGGGCAGGGTTGCATGAGTCAGAGTCCCTTGACAGGAGAGCTGTAAACACTGCTACAGCGTTACTGAAGCTTTATTGAAACACAGTGAGTAGTGCAACGTCAAACTATATTGTTGTAAACAATGTACTATAATTGTAATATTTCTAGATCTGTTTTGAAAATATGTTGATATATGTAAAATAATGAATAAAAAAAAAACATGAAGCCCTACTGATAGTTCTTTAGTAACAGAAGCTCGCCGTTATTTTCAGCTTCACCATTTGATGATATTCATGTTGACAATAATACATTTATGCAAAGGGGAAATGCCTACGTTTTGTTTTGCATGTCTTGTGAAGGCAAGTATAGCAAGTTTACTAGTGCTTTTTCTTTGCATTATTCTGATTTTACGCTTACTGGTAACAAGAAATGTGGCAGAATTGCACTTAATGCATTGAAAAGTGGTGTAATCCACGAGATGTTACTGCAAAGCAACCTTCCTGTATCCAGAAACTTGAACTGAAAGCTGCTGGGATGTGTTCATCTTACTTGCAGAGGGAATTTGCCATTGCTGTCACTATTTGAATCCAGTTTGAATCAACACTCTTGGATTCCTCCATCAGTTGATGCAGAAGTCATCCATAGTTATTCTATGTGGTGGCTGTGGACAGTAAATCTACAGTTCAGCTTACTGGACGTGTAGCTGAACTGCATGTCCAGTAAAAGCTCCTCTGTTTCAGCTCTGCTGCCTTAAGGACAGATACAGAAAATCGTTCCCACCTCATACCACAATACCTGCATTCATTTTAGATTCAAGCTCTTTTTAAAAAGAAAAAAAAAATTGATTCTGATTTATTGATTTATTGAGCTCTTAACTTTTCTGTATTTTCTATTTAACCGAGCTCCTTCTTTAGTCTTTCTTTCCTCTAATCTTTCTGAGCTATTTTGTTCTGCTATTGTATTTATTTTATTGGGCTAAGTTCTTGCCATTTCACAGTAATTTGCCAACCTTTGAGATAAATATTTAAAATTTTTTTTTTAAATCTTAAATACATGTTTGCGTTGAGCTAACAGAGAAGCTGATAAATCTTTTTGTAACAGACTTTTTACTCTGCCCACTGCACCGGATGAGGAGACTTCGGCTTTCTCGCTGATTTCCTGCCTGAGATATTTCTGGACAGCTTCCTTGAAATACTCACTGTTTCTGCTTTACTGGTTTCATATTTCATTTTAGATACAAAACAGCATGCCAGCCCATTCCTAGTTACAAATATCAGCCGCAGCAAATGCATTTCCGTAAATATACAACAGCCTGTGCACCAGGCTTTGCCGTATTTGTCATTGCTGAATTGGCAGTCCCATTGTTTTTAGTTGCCAGTAACATATGCACCTCTCACTTTCGAGCTGGTAATGATCTTGAACTTCTCAGCGAAATTGCATCATTAAACTGTGAGGTATTTATCAAGTGGAGAGTGTCCCTGTGGAGAGGGCGGCCAACGTTTCAGGGGGCGGCTGTTTTTAAAACACTGGTTGCCAACTTGTCTTTGTTCACTTCAATGGAGCCATTTGACCTGAGGTGTTGAGCAAACAGCATTGAGGTAATGGATAGGTCAGAGGCTTGAGAGGAGAGGGGAAGAAGAAAGGGTGTGAGAGATGAAGAGATCATTAATGCGTGCGTGCGTCTCGGATTAGGAATCATTGATCTGAAAAGAAGATGTTGGCTTTGGCTGCCTCTATTACTCTTGTCTCGGTGTGAAAGGGCTTTGGATATTTTACCAATAACGTCCTGTTAGACACCTCACAGATTGATGGCTCTTTCTCTTGTTTTTTCTTTTTTTGTATCCTTTTTTGTGTCAACCATCAGATCTGTCTTTGTGTCTGACTGCTTCTGCTTCTTTCTTCCGTCTCTTAGCAGCACAACAGGGCAGTTTGTTACTCCGCTTAGTTATTTATCTCAGGCAAGTACTCTAGTCTTTAAAAGGGCAAGTCACATTGCACTCATGCTCAGAAAACACAGTTTGCTCGGACAAGCTATGACCGATGCCTCCAGCAAAGAAATGCATGCTGGGTGCAGTTTCAGTGTGGGAGATATAGGTCCAACTGGGTGCAGGCTGGCTCTATGTGTATTTCACAGCTGCTTGTCATTCACACTAGTTTTTTTGTATGAATGATCTGCATTTTATAATGTACAAGGAGAACTGGCAGTCATCGTGTGGTCACTAACTCCAGTTGTAAGCCAGCATCTTAGTCAAGCTTTCGATGACAGAGTTTTACAGATCTTGTGATGCTTCATAGTTTGAGACGGTTGACAAGTCTTTTTTCTTGCTTTAAAAGTCAGTCCGTTGTTTAGAGGGGCCAATTGTTAAGTGTCACTACAAGTTTTAAAGAGTTATAAAGCTCTGGAATTACCACCAGCTCACACTCGCACGAATTAATGATCTAGATCTTGTCCTAATGGATCATTGAAGGCCCGCTGAAGGCCCAGTGAACGACGCCACAGTAAAAGTGCTCTCTCTTTTTTAAATGACACCTTTTAAATTTTAAGTTTATGAAATAAAACGTAATGGGGCATTTAACATTTAAAGACTTCATCGTGTTTGCTTCAAGGGTTATTTACAGAGTTCTGACTTCTCAGTTAACTTTCAGCAATAAAACATAAAAGTCATATTACCTAAAATGTTAAATGGGTCTGTTCAAAAACGGTGTCATTTTAAGCACAGGAAGGAGTGTGTTTATACTGCTTAAGTTGCACACTAGGCCAGTCACTTGGCATTTAAATGCATAAATGGACCTGCCTGGTGGTGAGCTGAGCCTGCAGACATTAGGAAATGTGATTTTTACCTTCGTTGAAGGAAACCACACGACTCTGTGCAGCGCTATCAGACACAAAAATACACGCCTGTTGTTCCGTAATTATGCAAAGCTCTGCACTCAAGCAGAAAGCTGTGTGTAGTATACAAGGCTGCGCTGCCCTCTGCTTGCATGAATCCTCCCTCCTGGTGATGGCTGAAATGTCACCCTTGCATCAGGAGGAGAGTCATATCGCATATCTTACACACATTGTTGCACACAGTCAGACAACCTTTTTTTTTCTCCCATTATGAATATGGATATTTTCCAGATTTCACTCAAATGGGGTGGATTTGTTTCATGCCCTCACCCCCAGGCAGATTTAGCAATGACTTGTCGGTGTGCAGGCCATTTTCTGTTTTTCATGAGAGTGCCTTTCCCCTGCCTCATTTCCTGCTCCCTCCTACTTCTTATTTTTCACCATATGCACTCACCAATCACAGAGCTGAAACATCTCTCTATGAGTTATTTCTTGCTCCCTTTCTGTTCTTCCGATTGCAAATCAGAAGTGATCCGCGTCGTCATTGCTTTTGTCTTACGACGTCTGAGCGATGACAAAGCATGTGCTAAATGAGTGCTGTCCTGCGATACGTTATACGGTGACAGCATGAAAATATTGTTGAAAACATAATTCTGAAATGATGGGGTTGGAGGAAGCAATCTTTTATTAAATTTAAAATTGATCTTGCTTTTGACCCCGGGGCTGTGAAATGTATTTTAATTAATGAGGCGCATTCAGTCCAGTTTGATCTCAAGCGAGCCAAACTTTCTGAAAACATTCACCTTGAGTGACCTCTCCATTTACAAAACAGACTTGAGATGTCGTAAGAAAAGGAAACGTGCATCTTCAACAACATGCCAATTTTTCTACATTCAGTCTCGTTACACAGTGCTAACTGTTACAAAACACAATGAAAACTATACCTTTGTTCTGTGCAATTTTAACACTTCGCAAACCCGCTCAGTGAAACAGTTTGGATTTTTTTGACGGCCCAGTTTTGGCCCAGGGGCCATATGTTTGACATCCACCTCATTAAAAGGGCTGACAAAGCTTGATTAATAGCATCGCTCTAAATGAGTTAATGTTAGTCTGCTATTTTCCTTTTGCTGCAGAAGTTGTTTCAAATGAGTTTCGGTTACTGTTTATTTCTAAAAACAGCTAAAGTGAACATTAACTGAAGATGTGAGCTCAAAGGTGGTGGCAGACAAAATTATTCAAGTTTTACCGAGGTTGTTAATTAAATGAAAGCTGTAGAATAAAAGTGCCACCCTCAAAACAATTCAAAAACCTTGGAGTTATTTTGGTAACTGGCAGTAAAATGTCATTTTGCTACTTAAAATCATGCTAGTGTTAAATAAAGAGTACAGTTTAATCAAGAATCATTAGTGCTTGTTTTCACTTATCCACAGTAACTGGGCTGATTTAAAATACCCGTTAAATAGGCAGTAAAGTAACCCATAATTATAATGTCAGACATCACTAACTGGCTCCCCTCTGTGAGAAACTGCTAGGTGTACATTTTATTGTTCTTTCAGTGTTGCTGCAACACATTCCTTTTTGTCATAGGGTTAAAACAAAAGGTAGCACAGAAAGTTCTGGAGGTGAAGAGATTTAGATTAATTTACAAAGAATTTCTGGGCACACAGTGGCCTCTGTGTGGCTTTTATCTCGATTTGGTGTGAAAGTGTCAGGTATTGATTGTTGATGCCTTCCATCTTAACACTTCCCACCTGCATTATTCTGTCTCCTTTCTCTGTAATCATGACTCAGATTGTCTGTAATTTATTTAGCTGGCAGATACGATGGGCAGACTGAATCACAGAAATGGAAATGAAAATGAAAACCACGTCGCACGACGTGTTGATTGATGTTTGCACTGACTCTGTATAAAGTGTTGACCCCAACCAGAAAGGCCTGGCTGTCTGAGATAAAGACTTTACACTAAAAGTGCAGTTGGAATATTAAAAGTAGACGCTGAACTGCACATGAACAATGTGAGAAGTTTTGGTAATTTCAGAGAAATAAATTGTTATTGTATCTGTTCTGTTTGCCTGTGGATTTTAAATGACAAATTCACTTTTAACATTACATCCCTGCACAAATTTCTCTCATTAGTTGCTAACACGTTGCATAAATTCTTCACTCTATGGTCATATCAGCATAATTTTTTTTTCATTTTAATATAAAAGTATTTTTCTTCCATTTCATTTTGTCAGATAATACATATTTTTGAATACCCGCTGTCACCACATTCTTATTCTTTTCATTATGTTACTTAGATAAGTGAACACTGAGCCTGATTAACATAGCAGAGTGGCACATTTTTATATTAAATGCAGGCCAAATCACAATATGCTGTATTGCTTTCTGTTGTGATTCAGTTATAGTCCTGTTTTTTGAATTCCCAGCGCCTTCAACAGCATCAGGCTGGCTCTAATGATAAGCTGCAGTAGTGAGATGTATGAGAGAGGGTGATAAGGATGACTATAGCGCTGTGGTGGGCAACTTTGGTACGTAGTGTGAGAAAAACCACCTGCAGCTTAATGTGGCAAAGATTAAGAAACTGGTCGTGAACATGAGGAGGACCAGAACTGATTGCATCCGTGGGGTCTGTGCGGAGACAGTGGAGAGTCACACAGACCTCGGTGTAAAAATAAACTGTGCTTCACAAAAGACTCACTACAAGCACATCTCTATTTTCTGAGATGACTGAGGTCCTTTAATATGTGACTGATGAGTTTTTATGAGTTTGAGGCAGCCAGTGCCACCCTCTACGCTGTGGCGTGCTGTGGCAGTTGTTGAGCTCGACCCTCTGAAGGCGGTGTCAGAAAGGAGCATGCTGTCTGAGTTAAACACCCTTTCCATGACATGCTGGGCAGTCACAGGAGCATGTCCAGCTCCAGACTCATTCCACCACAATGCACCACACAACGCCTCTGGCCATCAAACTTTATAACTCCTCCCTGACAGCGGGACCTTTTTCGCTTACCATATCTTCTTTATATTGTACATAAGATTGTTTAATACTGGGGTATTAATTTTAATATGTTGTACATTTTATTTTTTACTTATTTTTATAGAGAGAGTTCACATTTTTCTCTTGTTGTCTGTAACAAAGCAATTTCTCTCCTGGGATTAAAAAAGTATTCAGAGTTTGATTCTGCCCTGCTGGCACATAATATTGATTTTTTTATTTTATTTTAATTTAAACATAAATGCATACATGCTTTTGAAACATTCCCTCACCAAACTGACCAACTGTCACTACCTTATGGCTCCTCATGATATTGCTTATCAAATAAATGAGGATAAAGTGAATGGAAGTTAGAAGATTGTCTTCCAATAAATTGAGTATTGCAGAATTTCTTACGATCATTATTGCAGGTAATGTATCAGGCTAGTACTAATAGTATAAAATCTAATAAACACAGCCTCCACTGTTTGATGTTTCATTCCAGCTGTGTCATGTATGCTTTACAATGAAAAAAACAAAACAGAAAGGCAAAGACTGACTCCCCTTTTTTCTCACTGTACTAACAGCATGAGGATGTGACAGTCACATCACTGCGTCTCTGAATTTCTAAGATGGCAGCGTAATCTGAAGCTGCTCTGGCACCCCATGAAGCCTCATTTCCTTCCAAATAGAAGGTCAAGCTTCTGTCTGTGCTTCACTGTCCAGTGCTGTTAAGGATTGCAGGGTATTAAGAGGGATTCAGCCCACAGAAGGGGCCATGGTATTTACTAAGTGAGCACAGAGGGCAGAGATGGACAAGCTGAAAATATGAACCACACACCAACAGGACACAGCAACCAGTGTCTTAAAGCAGGGTATATTGTGTGTCTTTGTGCACACATAGACCAAATTTTGACCCACATGTCTAGTGAATGAAACAGTGGCCCAAAATCCAATCAGTCATTCACATCCACCACGTCCATAAAACAATGAAATGTTTTCTGAAATGTTCCTTCTTAATTTCTTCTCTGTTTCTGCTCTGTTTGACTCATGAAGACCTACAGGTAAAACAGTATTAATGAATATTGTTACAATAATAACTGAAGAAATAAAACATGTACTTATAGTTAGTTGCATTGATTATAACAAGGTATTCCTCCATTTACACTACCCTGAAACACATACCACTAGTAAAATCTTTAATTTCACTTCACTTTCAGCCACTCGACAGCACTCGAGTGGTTACTAAGCCTGCATCACTGAGTGTTGGAGGGCTTTGCATCCCCCTAAAGATTGTTTCACATGGACAAACATGATAAAAGTGAAGCCCAAACAAAAGTTACAATAATGATTAAAAAAAAAAAAATACAATAATATGATCATGGCAATGGTCATAATTCAATTTTCAATTCAATTCAATTTTATTTATATAGCGCCAAATCACAACAAACAGTCGCCTCAAGGCGCTTTGTATTGTGGGTAAAGACCCTACAATAATACAGAGAAAACCCAACAGTCAAAACCACCCCCTATGAGCAGCACTTGGTGACAGTGGGAAGGAAAAACTCCCTTTTAACAGGAAGAAACCTCCAGCAGAACCAGGC
>JASGAU010375144.1:0-11984 GCA_030220045.1 Australoheros facetus | reverse complement strand
GGAGCCAAATTCCTGATTCTATGACTTGTTTTGGTACAGACTGTACTGATTAATTTGTTGACAGCCTTCAGTCTTTCTGGCACCTCTCTGTGGCGAAAAAATCCAATTCATCCCAATCTTCTTGGTTCCTTCCTTCGCCGTGCAGAAACAGATACATACATCTCCAAGATCTTACCCCTCCGAATCAGCTCCAGATATACAGAGTCTGAGTTTGAGTCTGTACCGTCTTCCTGCATTCCCGTCATAAGCAGCCTTACCAAGGCCAGACGGCTGCCTAGACTTCCTGAATTGCAACGACAAGCCAGGTATCTCCAGGTCCAATTCGGAGAAACCCCAGAGTCAATAAGCCAAATGTGTGTGTATTCCATTGACAATACGGCCAGGCACGTCATCTTCCACACAACACAGGAATCCATAACGTAGCCAGCTGGAATATCAATTGATAAGAGGGAATAGGGTTCTCCTTCTCCCAATCTCCTCATGGTGAAAATTTGATCAAAACAATGGTGATGAGAGACCAGCTGACCAGATCAATAATTATAAATTCAGTTCAGTAGTTGTTTGAAGAGAGGCTCTAAGGCAGCAAAGCAGGGGAACAAGGAAGGGCTTTCCTTGTTTTTCTGCCCTTCCTTCTTCACTGAGGGATCTTTCTGATCCCTTTCCTCCCTCAGTGTTTGCTTTTTGCCTTCATTCCTCCCCCTTTTCAGCCTGTTGCCTTTAATCTTTTCATCCTTCCCACTTACATTTTCCAGCTTTTCCTCCATCATTTTATTTTTCTGTTCTTCCCCCTTTCTTTAACCCGTCATCCTTCCTTTTCACTTCCTCTGTCATCTCTTCTTGCCTTTTCCCTCCTGGCCTTTCTTTCCATCCTTCCATCCTTCCTCCTTGCATGTGGTCACTCCTCTTTATCTTCAATTTCCTTGATTACTTTTACTTCTCTTCATCTGCTTTTATGCACTTTTACTACATTTGTTTCCATCACCTCACCTCATTGCAGCCCTTTTACCATTCAGTTGTGTTTCAGCTTCCTTTTTTTTGGCCACAGCAGCTTTCATTGATAGTAGAGGGAGGCAGGAAATGACACACGGGCAAACTGGCGGCAGGCCGGGAATCGAACCCGCGCCACAATGGGGCATATATACGTGGTCGCCTGCTCCACCCCTGAGCCACCCGGGCGCCTCTTTTTTTTCCATTTAATCCACCTCCCTCAAACTTACTTTTACTGCTCATACTTGACCCTAACCTGTAACTGATTATGGCCCTAAGCTTCCACTGCATTTGAGGACCATGCAGTTGCTGACAGTTGTTTGAGCATGAACCACGGTCAGCGACAGCAGACACTAAACAACAGCAGGAAACAATATAAATAAATCTGTCAGCCTCCAACATCGTGGCTGCGTGAAGCCTGTGCGACAGTAATGAAGCCACATGGGGGCTTAGGGGCTTTAAAGTCTGCTCTTATGAAGCCAAAGACGACAGACCTGACATGCAAACAGCAACAATAGCAGCAGCTCAGCTCCATCCTCGAGCACTAAGACAACAATCACAGCGAATAATCCCCGCCTTGATCTCACAGGATTACAGCAAGGCCTTGTTGGGTTTTATCTGGCAGCCTCGGCTCACCCTGACACACCACAAGGCACAACACAACCACCTCAAAAAGCACAAAAAAGAAGTGTCTCATCCTTCAGACTGACCCACGTCAGCAAGCACGCAAACTTCTGCTGCAGGTTTCTAATCCCTTGGCGTCCCTCACCAACACTCAACATCTGACCCACAAAAGCCAAACACTTACGGCTTGTTTTGAAGCTTCGGACTGCAGTTCAGATTTTAGGTTCCCCAAGATCATACGCCACGCTCCATATTTAAGGATTTAATGGGTGAACACTTGTGATAAAATAAACTCTTTGTGTTTTTATTGTGCTGCAGCTCCATGGGTTGGCAAGCTGAGGCTGAACACCACCACCTCCTTATCACGTGCTTCAGTTAACAGTTCTTTATAAGAGTTTCTGAACATTTATATAATAGCAAAATATAACTCACCGTGAAGGGGATTTATCTTGCCAGGTGTAAATGGCATAGCTGTTTGCTGCGGTTTGAGATGCTGGTGCTCTAAAGCGAAACAGTACTGAATCCAGCTTTTTAATTTAATTTAATTTAATTTTGGATCTTTAAAATCCAAGGCAACAGAGAGAATAGTGTGTGCAGTGCAGTGATTTCTAACGCACAAAAATAAGCAGTCCTACTATGTTTAATTAGCCTTCTAATGACTCACCTGCTGATGTATCAGGTGCACTGTCCTGTGTGATTTACCAACTTTCAGATGTGTCGCTTTGTGGATGTTTTTTAGTCATTCTATTTTGCATCTTTCTTTAAATGTAATTTTATGTCTCTTTGTGTTCTCTTTCTGTGTATTTATGTTTGTTTTACATTTCACTGAAGTCATTGTGTGTCTCTTAAGTGTCCTTTTGAAGCTCCATGTTTCTCTGCTATCTTTTTCATATTGTTGTGGTCAGCTTATATCTCTGAGTGTCTCTGTAGGTAATTTGTGAATTTTTTACAACTCTTTTTTCCCTGTTTTGTGTCTCTCCAGATTAATTTTGTTTCTCCATTTTCTCTTTCCATTTACTTGTGGTAACTTGGGAATTTTGTGATGTCACTTTGTGTTTGTTTGTGTGTTTTCCAATTTATTTGTGGTCATTTTGCATTTTTATGCAGTCCTTTTGTGTCTCTTAAGTGTCCTTCAGAAACCATTTGTGATTATTTTATGTTTCTGTGACTTTTTTAATCTTGTTTTGGTCAGTTTAAATAATTTCTCTCTGTGTTTATTTTGTGTTTTATTGTTCTATTTTTGGTTTACTTTTGTGGGATTGATTTAGAGCTGCTAAATGGGCTCTGAAATATTAAATCTTTCCATTTGGTGTCCCTGCCCTGGGTGCCCTCACATACTACACACAACAGTAAACTATTATTAGCACTGGAAAACACGCCTCATTTTAGATTTCAATGAAAAATGTGATATCAAAGACATCCCTCGCATTAGATGTGAGCTAATCACTCACATGGCTCTTTTTTTTATGAATAAAGCAGATTTCCTTCAGACTTCTTATGATTACTGTAGGATTATTAGCTAACTCGCAGCTTCCTGTCACACAGAAATGATCTAACAGCCAGAGGGGAAAGTGCCAAATGAGCCGCATACATATGACTCTCAGAACTTGTCTTTTTCTGGTTCACTATTTGGGGGTTTAGCCCAGAGGGGCTACATAAAAATGTCCATTGTCCATTGCTCTACATCCATACTACAGAAAAGCTCTTTGATTCTGCTGCTTTGTGCTTCAAAGTAAACAGAAAAAGACAGTTTTAAAAAAGAGCGAATTATTACAAGTTTTATGTGCTATTAAATGCTGATGTGACCAGATATCTAACTCCATTATATAAGGTTATTCATTGCCTTTTTAATTTTACTGTGCTTTAAATTCACTGCAACACCTGATGGTGTTCAAAGATATGGAGATGCCATATCTTTGCCATTAAAGCTTAATTATTACAACTGATTCTAGTCAAATACTGTACATAAATGATGTACATGTCCCTATGACACAACTTACTGCCTAGTGAGGTCCTGTTGTGAAGTGTCAAACTACGTACGTACTGCTACTACATACTAAAATATTTGCCCCCTTTCTGATTTCTCAGTTTTTTGCATATTTGTCTCACTGTTTCAGATCATCAAACAAATTTCAGTACTACACAAAGCTACTACAAAGCTAACTACAAAATGTAGTTTTTAAGTGATGATTTCATTAATAAGTGGGAAAAAAGTTATCCAAACCTACATGGCACTGTGTGAAAAAGTAATTGCATGAATTAACCCTTTTACTACCACAGGGGTCAGGGTCCCTGTGGTAGTAAAAGGGTTAACTGAAATAAACCACTTTTTTAAGTTGAGTGAAGTGGGCTAAAAGCTAAAAGCAACACATCATGCCACGATCTAAAGAAACAGCTGAGAAACAGAGTCAGTGATATCCATCAGTCTGGAAAGGGTTACAGAGCCATTTTAAGGTTTTGGGACTACAGTGAACCACAGTGAGAGTCATTATCCACACATGGAGAAAACTTGGAACAGTGGTGAACTTTCCCAGGAGCGGCCGGTCTACCAAAATTACTCCAAGAGCGCATCAGTGACACATCCAGGAGGTCCCAAAAGAACCCAGAACAACATCTAAAGAACTGCAGGCTTCACTTGCCTCAGTTAAGGCCAGAGTTCATGATTCAACACTAAAAAAGAGACTGGGCAAAAATGGCATTT
The DNA here is from genome assembly GCA_030220045.1 of Australoheros facetus. Lineage (NCBI taxonomy): Eukaryota > Metazoa > Chordata > Actinopteri > Cichliformes > Cichlidae > Australoheros > Australoheros facetus. Next base: position 7,672 of record JASGAU010375144.1, on the reverse strand, counting down.
ATGGGAGAGTTCAAGGAGAAAACCACTGCTGACCAAATGAACACAAATGCTCGTCTCGCATTTGCCAAAAAACATCTCGAAGATCCCCAAGAAAATATTCTGACGAGACAAAAGCTGAACTTTTTGGAAGGTTTGAGTCTCATTACATCTGCATAAACTAACACAGCATTTCATAAAAGGATCATCAGACAAACAGTCAAACATGGTGGTGGTAGTGTGATGTCTGGGGCTACTTTGCTGCTTCAGGACCTGAACGGCTCCCTGTCACTGATGGAACTATGACTTCTGCTCTCTACCAGAAATCCTGAAGGAGAATGTCCGACCATCAGTTCATGCAGCAGGATAATAAACCAAAACACACCAACAAGTCCACAAAAAGAAAAAAAAGGAACAAAATCAAGGTTTTGGAATGGCCTAGTCAAAGTCCAAATTTAAATCTGACTGAGATGCTTTGGTATGATCTTAAACAATCTGTTCATGCTGGCAAACCCTCCAATGTGGCTGAATTAAAACAATTCTGCAAAGCAGAGTGGGCCAAAATTCTCACACACTGCCAGTTATCGCAAACACTTGATTGTATTTCTTGTTGCCAAAGGTGGAACAACCAGTTATTAGATTTAGGGGGCAGTTATTTTTTAACACGGGGCCAGGCAGGTTTGGATAATTTTTATTTTCCCCTTAATAAATTAAATCATCATTTGAAAACTGCATTTTGTATTTACTCTACCTGACTAATATAAACATTTGTTTGATGAGCTGAATCATGTGTGACAAATGTGCAACAAAACCCTAAGAAATCAGGACAGTATATCTGTATGATGTTCAGAATGAGAAGCATGTTTTATTTAATGAGACTTAAAACTAGCAAAGGAGACAGCAGAGTCATCTGGAAATTGTTTACTAAGGTCATAAATTAAGAGAGACCACACAATCCTTACACTTTTTACTGCAACGCTGAATCAATTCCAACTGAAGTCCATCTATAAGTGAGCTATCTCTGTTATAAGTATGAGGTTACTTCAGGTAGACAAGGTGTGAGAAGACAGCATTATTTTTAGATGGACCAAAAAGTTGTGGGAGCCTAAGATGATCAAAAACAGTGCAGAGTTGCCTGAGATGATGTCCTTCACTGGGAGATTGGGCAAATTTAAATCAGGAAAGGTTTGTGATTTTTTTATCATGAAAAGAACCGTCTTTATTTTTTATGGTAGTTTCAATGTAAAGGAGAACCAAAAATCCAGAAAAAAAAACATATTATGTAAAAAAAAGTTCTACATTGATTTGTATGTCCTCAACAAAGGAAATAAATATTTGATCCCCATGCAAAACATGACTTAGGAAAACTTTGAGGGGGTTTGGCCCACTCCTCTTCACAGAAACTCTATAAATCCTTTAGGTTTCTTGGCTGCTGCTTGGCAGCTCGAAGCTTCAGCTCCCGCTAAAGATTTTCTATAGGATTGAGGTCTGGCGAATGGCAAGGCTACTCCATGACCTTAATGTGCTTCTTCTTTGGAAAATCTTTTGTTGCCTTGGGGGTATGTTTTGGATCATTGTCATTCTAGAAGAACCATCCACGACCCATCTTCAGTGTTCTGGCAGAAGGAAAGAGGTTCTCTTACAAGATTTTATGCTACATGGTCCTGTTCATTGGCCTTTCAATGCAGTTAAGTTATCTTGTACCCTTAGCAGAAAAACATCCCAAAAGAATAATGTTTCCACCTCTGTGCTTGACTGCAGGGATGTAGTTCTTTGGTTCATACTCAGCATTTCTCTTCATTCAAACACAGAGAGTCAAGTTGATGTCAAAAAGCTTGATTTTGGTTCCAGCACTTTCTCCCAAGCTTTCTCTGAATCATTTAGATTTTCAGTGGCAAACTTAAGACGGGTCTGCACACGTGCCTTCTTGAGCAGGTGTTGTGTGCTACCAGTGGTGTTCTTGGTGAGTGTGGTTCCAACTGCCTTCAGATCATTAACAAGCTCCTCCTGTATAGTTTTGGGCTGATCTACCACCTTTCTCATAATCATCCTGTGAGGCAAAATCTCCATACCGAGAGCGATTGATGGTCATTTTATATTTCTTCCATTTCTGAATAATCACACCAACAGTTGTCACCTTCTCACCAAGCTTCTTGCTGATGATCTTCATTCCAGACTTGTGCAGGTGTACAGTCTTCTTCCTGATATCCTTTGACAGCTCTTTGGTCTTGCCCATGGTGTTGGTGAGGTTGGAATGGATGTCGACCGGTGTGCTTTATACACTTAACAAGTTGAGATCAGGCGTATCTGTAATGGACTGATTGTAATCTGTGTGCCACACGGGCATGTAGCCAATCTGTGGAAGCCAGAATTCTGGCTGGGTTGTACTTTTTCACTTAATAACATGCAAATCCATTTATAACTTTTACATAATGTGTTTTTTTTTCTGGATTTTTAGTTGGTATTCTGACTCTCTCCATTAAAATTAAACTAGTGTAAAATTAGGGGCTGTTCATTTTTTTGTAAGTGAGCAAACTTACAAATACAGCAGGGAATCAAATGATAATTTCCCCCACAGTATTTCTGATTTCATGGGAATCCAGGCAAAGTGTAGTTTGGTTAACAAAACTGTACGATGTATGGCTAATGCTCACATCTCACAGCTTTGACTAATGAGAAGATCCCGTGATTTGATCCGCAGCTCCTCCGGCCACATTAATTGTCAGGTAATTGCATTAAAATGCTCCAAAAGGCCGACGAGACAAACACGATTGAGAAGATGAGTTAAGTAATGCCAATTAGCAGAGACGAAGCATCTTTGGATGAGATAGTCGCCCTGTGTCACAGCTAAAACCCTTAAAAGTTTAAGAGTAAAACACTTTGAATGTGGCTTGTAGTAAAAAGCATGTGCTACATATACTAATCCATTTACTGTACTTAAGATAAGAGAAATACACTGTAAAACAAAATGAACTCATGGGTCTGCAGACCGTGGAGTGTTGAGTGTACAATATGAGCACTGTTACCATATTTATGGAGAAAAATTACTATGTATTTTCCCCAGAAAAATCTGTTGACCTTAAAATATTAAATCAAATTATGTTGCTGGAAAATTCAGCACAAAAGCATGTGGATGCTGTGTGCGCATGCTTGGACTAATGACCAATCATGTGGCAGTTATGATCCAGTTATGATCCAGTTATATATTTAAAAAGTTTCCTAAACAGATAGAATCCGAATCAGATTACCTTGATTTGTTGCAAAAAATAGCCTCCAAAACACTATTTATCAGTTGAGGAAGTTAAGTCATTAGCTCACCCCCTGACATTAGCATAATGTCAACTGATCTGATGGGATCACAAGAGAACAGCTGCAAGTGAGACATCTGGTGGTGTGAAACACAATTATAGTGGTTCCACAAGTATGCGCCAAACAGGAGGTGTTGTTGCTGGACTGCTGGTATCTTAACATGGGTCACAGTATTTGAATCACGAAGCTTTGTACCTTAAACTGTTTTAAATGTACCAGCAGCATAAATCTGTGTTAAAGAAGTGAAAGGAGTGAACTTCAGTACATGAAATATTCTTTTGCAATAATTCAAATTAAACTGCCAAAAACATGGTGTAAAACATGTGGTGAGTTCAGAGTAACTCCTATGTCATCACAAATAAGGCCAACAGGTAAAATGGAGCAAAAGCCACTTGGATTGCCTGTTAGTACAATTAACCTCAATCAAACGCAGAGCAAGCCATATTAATTGTCAGATAATTGCATTAAAATGCTCCAAAAGGTGCCAAGAGTACAAACACAGTTGAGAAGGTAAGTTAAGTAATGCCAATTAGCAGAGAAGAGGCCCAGCAGACAGCTATCGACCTAGTTGGAGTCGACTTGCTGTTCAAAGTGCCCTGAATTAGACTTTATAAACCATAAACACTGATTTTATAAAATTTATAATATGATTTTTCTAATTATATATATGTATATATACAAAATATTTTAGTATAAAAACTCCAAAAGCCTGCTCCTGTTTCACTCAGCTGTTCTGCTCTCCTGTTTACTGGACATTCAGAAATACGAACTGTACATGAGCATTTGCTTCCACTTGTCTCTTCCACCTCACAACAAGGCCAGCAAAATCATAATAGGAGAATCCATTCTTCAAGCATTTCAGATCTGCACATTCACTGAACACGTGTCTTTGGGAAAAATAAATGACCACAGAAGATACATGAGCCCTTGAGCCACTGGGGTATTAAAAGGCAAATGGGACACAAACAGAAAGACAATCACAGACCCAGCAGCCGCTCCACAGTAGCTCTACTGTCACATAAATGAAAGGTTTCCCTTAGATACCCACAAACAAGACTTGGTTTACCCATTTCTGTGGAAACAACCGATGATACATCCACAAAAGCTTAACATGCAGCTCTTCCTGTCATGCACACTGATTGCCTGAACTTTCATTCCAATATAGCCTTTAACCAATAAGTAACCACTTTATTGATCCATGGGGAAGATATTCTCACTTGCGCCACCTTTGATTTAATATCTGCACACGCATTCAAACAGGTCAGAGAACTTTGTTCTTGTCCAAAACCAGAGACGGAACATTAAAAATTCAAAATTGAGCGGACTTTTATTTTGAAGTGCTCTGTGAGCACTTTTCTTAAAATAAAGACTTTTTTATGTGTGTGGAAATCTAGCACGACCTGGTTTACCTCCGCATTGAGTCTTCTTACAAAGAAGCATTTCACGAAGCTCAAACAGAAAAGGGGGCACTATTAACTACTGTAAGACTTTAATACTATAAGACTAAACATACATTCATCTCCAGAGCTTATAAGTCATGTGTCCATTTTCCCCTAAACATAATACTTTAGAGTAAAGCCTTTTTCAAAAACAAAGCTTGAGTCTGTCATTATTGATCTCTTGTGCTGTAAGTGATGAAGAACACTCAGGTGTAAATGCAGGTGGAGAAGACACTGATATGCAGCATCTCAGCCGCAGAGGAAGAGCTCCATAAATCAGAGATGAGCACGAGCTGTGTGCTTGTCTCTATCTTTGCTTTCTTATCAAACTGAACTTAAGATTTCCATTCCCAAACCCTCTGATCTTCATACTGCACAAACCACTGCGGCGACACACACACACACAGGAAACAGGAAATCGGCTCAGTGCAGCACTGTGAGTCAGCCCTCTAAAGTAACTTTGCTTGTTTGCACTCACACATATCGAGCGGCGAGATCCGAGGCAGTGAAAGCAGCCATTCCCTCGGGCTGCAGCAGCTAAAAACCAAAAGAACTTCAGTTCCACTCATCACTGCAATCTTGCTAATCGATTTGCCTCATTCAAACATGTTGGATTCCAGCTGTAGATCATTTAATAAGCTTTTTGTTATTAATAAAGTCGTTGCTATCAGTATCACATCAGTTTAATTACTGCTGCAGTTCAGAGACGGCAGCTGATTCAGTCAGGAGCATCATGGGTTTTTGTATATGGTGTCAGTTACAGTTCATAGAAAGAAAATCAGAATCAGACAGGAACCTTTTAATGAGTGTATCTGAAAACTGATGCTGCTCAATGATAAGAGAAACAGGGGAACAGGTGCTAACAGAGGGAGGAGGAGACAAAAGAAAACAAGAGCAGGGATTTCAAAAAATACCACAAAAAGTGAAGGTCAATGTGACCACAATACTCCTGAAAACAAAACAGGAACAACAACACAGAGCCATGGGAATGTGATAAAAGCAGCTTGAACAGCATGGCCTATGTGAGATTTACCAATGAAAGGTGAAGAAGAGAATCAGCTGACACACCAGCTGATGTGGGATGGCACTGAGATCAGCTGAGGGTTCGGGCTGAACTTCACTCTGTGGTCTGTCTGAACTTTATGCTCGGTTTGTAAAATGAAACTGCTTCTCAAAGGACAACACTTGTTACTTTGTTACTTTGGTTACATGCATTAAATTCAGCCTTGTATTTTGTTTAAATGTGTACAAGCGCTGCGTGTGTGTGTGTGCATACACGCACTGCATTCAGTTTCCTTTCTTTAGTTATATTGTTTTCATAACTTAGACATGGAAATAAATCAGAGAATAGTGAAAAGTGAGCTGACTATCTGGAGTCAGAGGACGAGCAGCCTTTCTAAAAGTTTTCTCAGAAGGGGAAACAAGCACAAATACAAAGAAGCAATATTTCACAGTGAATGATGGGAAAAAATCTGTTTTACTGCAATTCACTGAATCCCAGCAAGAGATTAGTTGCAGAAATAAACAAAGAGAGAGCGAATACCACAGGAAGTTTGCTTGTTTATTGCAAAAATCAGGATCATAATTATTTTTAAATTATTTTACTCAGCAGGTGTAATCTGAATATTTTTATTTTAAGTTTTGGGGGTGGGGTGGGGGGATGCAGGGTCAGATGAACAGGTGTTTTTGACCCTGAAGGGTAACCTGTGATCCCTGCTGGCTTACAGCCTCCATTGTAGGATGCTTGCAGTGGCAGATTGGGGGGGGAAAGCCACGGAAAGGTAACGATTAGCACCTTGGCCATGCGCCACTGAAAGAGCACCGCGTGCAACAGGTTCACCTACAGAAAGTGTCACTTCTTCTCAGAGAAAGCACATCACTGACAAGACAAAATGTAAAAAAAAAATAAAGCAGTAACAAAAAAAAAGAAGAAAAGAACATTTTTTTTCATCTGATTATCTCGTTTTCAACTCCTTTCGAAGCCAAAATTGTAAGTGAAATTAAAACCCGATAACTCGCCCAGTCTCAGCGGATCAAACCCACAGTGAAACGTGCTGGTGGGCTGATTAAAGTCGAATAGACTCAACCTTTCCTCTGGTTTGCATCTTTGTAATGATTCAAACTGCAGCGAGATAATGAGCCCAAACACGCCTCAGAGCAAAGAAGATAAAAGGAGTGCTGACTCCACAGTCACCTGACCCCGACCCCGCATTATTATGAAGACTGAGAAAGCATAACTCTCTTTACATGGCAAGATGCTATGTATTTCTCATCATTACATCCTTCTGGCTGACATGAAGGTACACAGCCAGTGAGGAACACACAGAAACAAGTAAATGTTTCTGTGCTGTTGGGTCCCTGCAAACCCGTGACTGTGGCTTTATAAAAGTGGTCAGGGGCTGCAGCAGAGACAAGAAAATATTCACCCTAAGAAAGCAGACCTTCAAAAAGCCATTTAACATAAGCCTTATCTCTTATTTCAAAGGAGTACGGCTACTGCTGTTTCATCACGGCGCGTCCCCACAGGCGAGGCGCTGACCTTTAAAAATTGAGTTTCTAATTACATCCAAACACACAAGCAAGAAAATATGGCCTAATTAGATGTGCAGTGACTATTAAAAAGGGAGAAAAAAAGGTTAGGTTTCACTGTGCCATCTAGTTTATCAAACCTGACAATAGCGCAAAAGCATGAGCGATTTTAAAGAGCAACGAAAGCCCACAGGGAGGAGGTTGGAGGGGCAAAAGGGAGCAATCTTACCAGCAGTCACTGGTAAAATACTGCCCCCTGTTGGTGGTGGTTTTATTTAAAACCTGCAGAGAGCTGTTGACCTCGAGGAGGGTGGTTCACATCATACAGTGCCTTGTGAAAGTATTCGGCCCCCTTGAACTTTTCAACCTTTTGCCACATTTCAGGCTTCAAACATAAAGATATAAAATTTGAATTTTTT
>JASGAU010375131.1:0-13357 GCA_030220045.1 Australoheros facetus | reverse complement strand
GAGAACGTACAGTTAAAAAGTCAATCAACCAACATATGAGGCCAGAATCAATACCATAAAAACACTGTAATTTCTTAGCCAAAATGTGTGGTTGAATACAATTAAAAGCAGATTAGAAATCAACAAAAAGCAGCCTTGCAAAGGCTTTTGTGCCCTCCAGATGTCTTAAAATCACGTTCAAAAGGGTTCCCATTGCATCCTCCACTCTCCTGCCTGACCTGTAAGCAAACTGAAGTGGGTCCAGATGTTCTCTAACTCTAGATAAAAGAATTTCCTTAATAATCTTTTCAAATGTCTTCATTGCTAATGAAGTGAGGGCAACAGGCCAGAAGGGAGGCAGCATGGCCACAGTTCACCTATCTCCCCATGTTTGTTTGTTTGTCTTCTTGGATGGGTGTTCTGTTAACTGTAATTCCCCATTGTGGGATCAATAACGTATCATCAACTTTGGGGAGTGTACTAGAATAAAATAAAATCACTAACATTTGACCTGTTTGTTTTTGTTCAGTAAGTGATTTGTGTATGCATGTATAATGTTTTATTAAAACAGATGATGTTTGTGCTTCAGTCATGTAGTGACTATGAAACAGATCTCTGGATGTTAGAAGACAACTAAAAATGGTCATGAATAACAGGCAGGCAGTTCTACAGATAAGAGTAATGGTGTAATATAGCAATGGAAGTTAACACCGCTGATTCGTTACATTATTCATATATTGGTAAACAGTTTTTGCCACTTAAAATCATTCTAATATAAATGAATAATGAACAAATCAGCCCAGTTCTTTCACATTGATGGTCCCTTTAAATCAGGGCTCTTCAACTCCAGGCATGGAGAGCCTACTCAATGCTTCAACACACCTGAGTCAAATATAGAAGTAACTAGCAGGACTGCATACTGAGGAGGTAATTCAGCCATTTGAATCAGGTATGTTGGATCAGGGACACATCTAAAACCTGCAGGACAGGGGCTCTCCAGGCCTGGAGTTGAAGAGCCCTGCTTTAAAGCTTTTTAAATAATCTGGTTTTAGATAATACACCTTAGATGAATAGGTGTATTATGTGCGATTTTAATTGAAAATATTAATCACAGTGAAATTAAAGGGGAAGGGCAGTGACCCCAGTGGAAAATCTATCTTAAGTCCTTCATATAAAAAATCAGTCCACAGGCTGTTAGACACCACCATTTTAAGCTACAGGCTCTCCAGCAACACATGCATGCACCTTCAACAACTGTATAATTCCACTGCAACACACAAATGAGCACCTGCCTCTCAAAATGTCAACCACTGTCTTCAGTGCCATCGACCACGTGTGGTACCTTCAAAATCAAAAGTAACCTCCCTAACCTACAATCAAGTGATTATTTTAGGTGTCTCAGAATTAACAGTATAAACATTTTTCACACTAAAACAAAGCCAGTTTGCTTCCTGCTTTCTTCACCAAAATGTGAGGAAGGGAGGGAGGAAAGAAGGAAGAAGCTTCATTTAGGATGTAAATGAGAGATGTTGGAAAGGAGGTAGGGAAGGTGTGGGGGAGAGAAGAAATTTGAGGTTAGAATAAACAACGCTAAAATTAAAATGAAATTTTTGTATTATTGCACTGAAATCTGAGGCATACATCAATTACAAGTGACGGGAGTGAGATTAACGGAAAGAAGGATGGGAGCAAGGAAGGAGACATCAAAATTTATGGATGTTAATGCAGTGGAAAGAGAAAACAGTGCTTTCATTCCTTGGTTATTATAGATCTATTGTAGAGCTATAGGAGAACAGTTTTTTACAGGAAAAGGTGTTATATATCCAGGTCAGGTGACTAGGGTTGAACCACCTCAGTTTGCTCCTTTTGAACCATGGTCTCCAACTTGGCGATGCTATTTCTTATCCCAGCCATCACAGTGCAAGCTGAAGGTCATCATTTGATGATGGCAGTAGCTCTGTATCATCTTTAAAAACATTTATCGTTATGAAATGGCTCTCAAGATTTCAAGAATTTTCGAGAAGAATTTATTGTCATCATACGTCAAGACATACAATGAAATTACATTCCAGAACACCCATCCAAGAACACAGAGACAAACACAAACAGGGGAGACGGCCGTCTGAGGTCATGCAGCCGTTTTACCGGTGCTACCNCCCCCCCCCCAATTTTATCTGCACCTTAGACGTTGAGGGTTTCTGGGGGGAAGGTGTGGATGAGTGCTGTTGACCAGCAGTCGGGTGCTCATGTTGCATCTGTCTCCATGATTTTAATTGCTGTCTAGTTTTCACACAGTCATACTTATTTTTTACACCTCACACATTCACATACCCCAACACATGCAGCCAACATTTCGTCTTTATCACAGATGAGTGAGGAGGGGAGTGGGCAGATCTTCTTACAACCGTGTTTCCTGTACCCAGCCCAGGACAGGGGTTGGCTGACACTTGGGGGCCAGGCTGACTGCATTCCGGGGTGGCTGCTGGCTCTCGGGACAACCTGGTTCTCGGTTCTTGGGTCCCTGGGGCCCCTCATTAGGCTTGTGCTGTGATGGCTGGCCTCCGGCGGGGTCGGCTGCCCGTTGTCTCTGGTTCTGTGGGACACTGGCCCTTTGGCTGTGGGGACTCCAGCTGGGACGTCCCTCATCCTTCTTCAGGGTTGGGCAGGCAGTTATCACCGGGATGTGTGGTCTCATGTTTTCAGTGCTCTTGGAGGGCTGCGGACAACCTGGATTTACGGAGTCTTTCTTTGTCTGCCTCTGGCTCAGGGGGTTGTTGTTGTGGCTTCTTACACTCATTATCAAGTTTAGTCATCAAGTATCTACATACACACACACACACAAGCCACAGAACAGACCATTTGCTTGTTTTTTTTATTTTTTGTGTTATTCTCTTTCGGGTGCTGTTCATGTTTTGTGACAGATGCAGCAGTTGGTGACTCCTTACTTGTGTCTTTTCTGCCCCCCCCTTGTTTCCCCCTTTGGTCTGGGAGGGACACTGTCCCCCAATAAAGATCACTGACTGATGTTTTAGTACAGTGTTTGGTGCTGAGCAGTATACTAGTACATCTGGTATACATTATACAATTTCCTCCACATAAATGTTTGAACATTTAGGGACACACTGTTAACGCCACAGATGAACTTCAAGTTACTGTAATACAGGGCTCTTCAACTCCAGGCCTTGACGGCCGGTGTCCTGCAGCTTTTAGATGTGTCCCTGATCCAACACACCTGAATCAAATGTCTGAATTACCTCCTCAGTATGTAGTCAAGTTCTCCAGAGTCCTGTTAATGACTTCTATATTTGACTCAGGTGTGTTGAAGCAGAGACACATCTAAATTTTGCAGGACACTGGACCTTGAGGCCTGGACCTTGAGGATCCCTGCTATAATATAATCTGCTACTTATCAAGAATGTTTGTTTATATATAAATAAATCTCTATAAATAACAACTATGAGCTTTATAAAAAGACTGAAATGACGTTAAGGTTTTCTATAATTCAGTTTGAATTAGTCCTGCTGTGATATGTTGCAGCCTTTAGGATGATCACGAATTAATCTGACTTCAGTCACAAAAAGCATGAATAAAGGAGGAGTTACTCTGGATCATCTCTGCAGGAGGAAGGCAGAAGATGGATGAAGCCAAATATTTGATTAAATGTTGCTCAGCCTGCTGTCCACTGTGTGGTAATGAAGTGATACAACAAAATAGGATCTCATGAGGTGAAGTATTTTTGTAGCCCATCCAAATCAGCAACATCCACCATCACATTATCACTATTATGATTAGTGCCAAGAAGGACCAAATGCAGACAGAAGAAGCAAAGGTACAAAAACAAAAGGCTGAAAAACACTTTATAATAACACAGATGAAACCAGAATGAGAAGGTTGGAGCAGGAGACACACCAGGTAAAACTGATGATCTGACAAGGACAATGGAAACAATCACACAGGAAGGAAGACAAACACAGGAAACAAAGAAAAAACAACAACAGGAAATAGCTCAAAAAAATTAATACTGAAACATAAAACTAACATAAAGACATAAACAGAAAAACACTGAAGGCACAAGAAAACCAGAAACACAAAGAAGCACAACTGCTGAAAACCCACGCCTGTGACATCAAAACAGATGTTAACAGCTTTCCTTCATTATCTTAGTTTTTGGACTCTGACTGCAGGGTGTCTCCTGTGGATGTATTCTGGTAACAGAAGAGATCACAGGACACATCCAGGACTCAGAAGGCCTCATATTTGGTCTGGTACAGGCTGAGATCCAGCACGCACATACATAGAGAGAGCTGGGATGCATGTGTGTGGGACATAAACACAGCGTTCATCTTAACATAATAAAGGAACATGTATCTTAATATGGGGGCCCACAGTGCTGTTACTGTATAAATAGACTTGTTCTCAGGCTGGTTCCACTGCAATGCCCCAACATGCAGCAGCAATACGTTAGACCAAAGCCATAAAGCAGCGCCAGCCTCTGCGAAGTCATGAATATTCATCAAATCCCGGCAGCAGAACCTCAGCTGTGTCTCCACAAGAGTCCGGCCGACCTTCATATACAGGCCTTATACATAATCTGTGTGTGTGTGTGTGTGTGTGTGTGTGTGTGTGTGTGTGTGTGTGTGTGTGTGCGTGTTAGCTTTGATTAATAAGCAGTTAAATTTGGAGCCTGAAGTGTGTCCATGTAAGGCTGCAGTGCCACTCTGGGTGGGCCACTCTGTGCCACATACAGTATGAGTGAGCGCACAGAGAAACTCTGATGTGTTTAACCCTTTAGTAACCATCCTCGACCTGACGTGGTGCTTATGTGATATCAATGAGTGAATTTATGTTCTTTGTGGTGTTTCTATCAGCTGAGGGGAACTGACTCTTAACCAATGTCTCCAGAAGAACTCAATCTGGGAACAGTCTCATTAAAAAAGGGGGTGATGGCATCTGTGCCAGGAAAAAGAGGGAAGCATTTTGGATCTTTTTAAAGGTTGTCCATGAACAAGGACTTCTCGAGAAATGTGTTTTTAGTGGTTCTTCTCTATTTTTCTTTATGAGTCTAAAATGCTTTGGATAATGGATGGATGGAGGTGTCTTCTTCTTTTCCTACATCATATAATTGTTTTTAATTGTTATTTGCTTTTAAAGTGGCTCTGTGTGAATGTGGTTGTGGAAAAACTCAAAGCGAACCCCCTCATTTCTCCAGCCTGTATAAAGGACAATGACTGACTCTGAAACATGTGATCATAGGCTCTGCCCATCTTTGCTGGTGTCTCATTGGCAGTATGTGGGTGTATATGACTGGTTGTTTACTCTATGCTTATTCAATTGTTGTGTGTAATATGTCTTATGGTAACTCTGATGAAGCCCTGAGCTGAAACACACTGGTCAAATCAAGTTCTTGTTTATATTCCAAGTGCTGCTGGAGCTTCTTCAGACTTCATGCTGTTTGGTGGACGCACTGGAAACTGGTGAAGAAACTTCTGCTGTGTGAGCTGTGAGGAGCAGCTCAGGAAAGCAGTCACGTACTCCAAAAACCTCTTTATTACTGAAGAAGTAATGCATTACTTATTAATCCCTGTAACCCTGGGAACACACTGGCCACAGCTCCACAAAGAGATTATTTGTCTATCCACCATATGCACCACAGCACATTTTAGAAGCAGGAAGTCAGACAGAGACAGTACTTTTCAAAATAAAAGAGAGCACAGAGAGCTTCAAAATGCTGTACAGCTGTTATGAGGGGGAAATTATCCACAGAGACCAAAGCAGTTTCTGTATCAGCTGTAAACATGTTGATTTCTGCTGGAAAGGTTTAACATGGGAGTCTATGGGGACTGACTCACTTCTGGGAAAACGGCAGGTTTTGGTGCTTCCAGGTTGGATGGCCAATATCGTGCTAGAAGCACAGTATCAGTGTCATTCTTATGTTTGTAGGGTTTCATAAACGTCAGCTTTGCTAACAGGAATGAGGAACTGAGTGAGCTTCATACCTGTTGTTTAAAATAGGAAGCTTTTCCAGGAGATAACTGGTGGAGTTCTGGGTGTCATCGTGGTGTGGTTCCATCAGTCAGAGATTCAGATCAATGAAAAGCATCAGCGAGCTGCAAGTCTTCTTTTCTCATAACTGAAGGAGGTTTTTATGGTGTGAAGGCAGCATCGTTATCCTCATGTTAGCATTAGCATACTCTTTGGTAGCATTTCAGAAACCTTCAGTTTGCTGAATGTAGAACAGGCTGATAATTAGGAGGTCTCTGCTTCACAAATTTCACTTTCATTTGAATTTCTGATTTTATTTCATCGAATAAAGGGCAGTTTTTTCTTTCAAGCATCTGATGATTTCCACAGATCCTCATGTTTATTTGGAGAATGTGAGGCACAGGAGTAAATATGATGAGGAAACCCTCCCCTAGGATGGACAAATGATGAAAAATGTAAACAGTGTTAACTAAACACGCGGAGGAGGGCGGTTTGCTCTCAGCTGCGGCTTCACGCTGCCCTCTCACAGGAAACAGGTAACACAAACAGCTGTTAATAAGTCCAAACAGGTGAGGTAAAACTGTGGAGGAGAGGAGGTTTCTGCTTATTTTCAGCTCATCCAAATGCTGACATGAAGAGACACGACCCCGGTTTGTGTTCTTCTCTGCAGAACACACAACGAGCTGCAGTCACTTCAACAATAAACCTGGATGTGTCCTGCTTCAGCTCATGCTTCTAAAAACAATGTCAGCCTCTCCCAGACATCCACTCTCAGCTGTTTTAGAATTTAACGATCTATTGTTGGACTAACCAGTGGAGGAAACAGCTTCAAAAAGTTCTGAGGCAATCATTGCTGTTCGTCATGCAGGTAAAAAGGTAAAAGGTCCAGAAATATTTCCTCAGCTCACAGAGAGCAGCGAGAGGCTGACAACCAGCAAGAAATCTGCTCTTAAATGAGCCAGTAGACTCCTTTCCTTTAAAGGCCTGGATGCAGCGGGGGGCTGAGCAGCACACACACATGCAGACATACAGCTTCATCCAGAGTCTGCAGGTTTGGCTTTTACAGCTGCAGAGCAGGTACGAAGCAGCACCCTGACAGCACACTTAAACACACAGCTCATCAGCTGACTGCTCCGAGCCCTTTCAAAGAGTCCAGTTATTGTGTTTGTGTCCATTAGTTCCAAGTCATGATTCATTGCTCAACACGTCTCTACACCGCTGTTTGTTAAATATGCCTTTATCTTTAATAAGGACAAAGAGATTTGGATCCCCCTCACCATCAAAGCCTTTGTCACTGAGCTCATCTCACCATCCAGCAAAGAGGTGACACACAAATGAAACTAAAGGATTTCTTGATTTATAAATGAGAGGTCACTAAATTTCAAAGTTTAAATGAGTGGTGATCAAAATGTTCTGAGGGCGGGCCTCTAAAATTTAAAAATCTTACTTGATTGAATTTTGGCCAATCTCCAGTTCAAGATCATCTTCTTGTGCAGCTCTGGATTGTTTTTTTTTCACATCTCTCAGAGGATGTCTTGCAACATACAGTCCTTGTATTTATCCCTCTGTGGTGTGCTGGCGTTCCTCCATTGTGTCCAAACATCAACTTGGCTTTAATTTTCAGGAAGTGGACAACGCCACAGAGAGTCAGGCCAGGTATTGAGTGAAGAGTATGTTGGTGTAACCAAAAACCCCTCAATGAGCACACGGTGGCACCACGGTTCAGTTTCCTCTGATGGTTTCCTTCAGATCTTTCATGATGTTACAGTAAAAACTACAGTCTAAGCTGAGGGATTCACAACCTGACGTAGTGAGCATGCATCTGGCCTTATGCTTCACCTGATGCGCTGACCGCTCAGTCATGGCTGCAGACTCAGCGCTCATCAGCAGAGATGAGTTTGAAACTTGAGGTCTGTGGTGAAATCTCAGAGTTCAGGCAGAGACAGAGAGATTTAAAAATTGCTTTTTTTCATGTTTGTTTGGGATGTTCTCTGTAATTTTTGTTCCTGTTGTTGCTACTTTGATTCAAATAAATGAAAAATACTGCGGCCAATATGACACCATCCTCTGATGCCCTGGCATCGTGTATGACCTCCTCTCTCATCACGCCACACAACATCACTGTAACCTCAGTGATGTTGTGTGGTCCAAAGGCTGAGCTCGGTCTGTGTTCTATCGCATGTAGGCGCTGTTCGGTCACTAAATGCCGCATTCATACTGAGTTTGGGTTAACCTGAAACATTTAGTGCCAGTGGAGCCTTCAGGAGTCTCTGTGTACCGCAGGCTCGATGATGGGCTGCAAGGACAGCCCAGCTGCTTTTACTGTGCATAGACATGACTAGAAAACCTGAGATCTCATACACTAATATGCTGAAATACATTTTTAGTTAGATGTTTCATTCTTATTTCTGTGTGTCTATGAGTTTGTTTTTATCAAACTCATTTTGACTGAAAGTTTGACTTTAGTCCGACAGAGAAAAGTCTGAATAAGTTCAGCTTTATGAAAACGGATGTTGGAGCAGACTGAGTGCTTCTTTCTTATAAACACATGCTGCACTCCTTCCATAAACACTTTGGTATTGCTCACTTTCAAATGAAATTACTCTAAACTGTTGAGTTATTTGACTTTTTTATTTTCATGTGTGTCCACGCCGGTGGTGAATTCAGGCTCGGAGTGAATCTTTGACACCTTTACCTTTGATAAAATAAATACCAGAACTCGTTTCGTTCAGTATTTCTCTTCCTTAAACCCTGACTCTCAGTCGATACATACCTGCACAGATTTGACCAACACAACCACTCTGTTGGTGCGATGGACCAAAACTGAAGAAATCTCCTATTTATCTGAGGTTTTATCCATCACTGCAGGTAGTCTCTAGTTTTTTCTACTTGTTTTCAATTGTAGTTTAAGTTTCCTAAAAAAGTGATTCTCAAAGTGCAGGCAGTGACCCCCGAATGGGCCATGAAGGTACTACATGAGAGCTGCCTGATGTTTTTAAATTACAATAAAAATGTTATAATTACCCCGGATGAGCGGAAAGACTGGATGGATGGATGGATGGATGGATGGATGTTATAATTAAGTATATATAAATTAATCTATAATATTAAATATTAATACAATAAAACCACCCGATGTGTGTTATTGTATATCTGTTGGACCGGTCTTTGATGTGGAGCTCTTTTATTTCTTCTGATTGTTGGGAAACACGTGATCAATGGAACCAAATGAAAAGCTGCTGATGGAGAATAAACATCAACAAGTGAACCACCAGAAGAGCAAGATGAATCCATAAAAGCAACAATCAGGACTCATAGCGGTGGCTGGGGTTTAAAGTGTGCTGAGGAGAGATCTGATTACGTTTGGATGGACCGCAGAAAATATTCCGATTCTAAAGTTTGGGAATTGATCTCGGGAATAACCTCTGAGCTTGTGAACGCCGTCCCCGTGTTTTTGTATCCCATCGCAGACTCACAGACCTCCGGGCAGCAGCGTCACTCTGATCCCTAACACACTCTCCGAATAATCTGAACACTTAAACGCGTCACCAGGACAGGCCTGTGTTACGGGTACGAGCGCACCTAAATACACCACAGACACGCACGGCGCGCACACACAAATACATACACAGATACAGTCTAAAACCACCATGCTGCGCATGTGTGTACGTGCAGCTTATGAGCTGCTGAGATGAACACAGAGCTTACACAGACACGCGCCAGTGTGCACATGCATGTGAGCAAATACATGACTGCAGCAGGCTGCGCAGACTCACCTCCGCACCGCTCCAAGTTGTTGTTCCTCTCCGCGTTACTGCGCACTGATTCCGTCCGCGCACAGCTCCGGTTCCTCTCAGCAGAGTCTGAGCCGAGCCAAGCCTCCGGCAGAGCGGACGCTTCCGCCCAGAACCGCCCAGAACCACCAAGAACCTCCCAGTTCCACTCGGACTACAGCGGGACGACGAGCCGAGAGAGAAAGCATTTCACCTCCAGCAGCATCAGCTGGCACAAAGACAGAGAGAGAGGGAGGGAGCAGAGGGGTCTGCAAGATGAAGATACAGCCTCTCTCTCTCTCTCTCTCTCTCTGGGATCGATGAGGGTTTTTAACACCCCCCCCCACACACACACCATTTTCTTTGCTATAATCTTGGATGCGCATTTGAAACGTTTTTCCTGAAAGTCTTTAATCATCTTGCAGCACCTGTAACTGTTATGAATGCCTTTGTATTTAAGTGTGTGTATTGTTTGTCCACTCCCTCCTTTTCCCCCTCACCTCCAGCTGGTCCCAGTTGATGGCTGTAGCTCCCTGATCCTGGTTCAAAAACAGGGAGAAGCAGTACATTTTGTGAGAAGCTGGGAAATATAATCTGGAGCCTGGCCGTTTAATGCGCTGTATGCGAATATGAGAATACGAAAACGAATCCTAAAATCGATTGGGAGCCAGTGTAAGGAGAGTTCTTCCTTCCCACTTCCCAAAGTGCTGTGCATAGGGTATCATGTGTTTGGTGGGGTTTTCTCTCTCATACTGGAGGGCCTTTACCTTACAGCACAAAGTTTTTTGAGGCAACTGTTGTGATTTGACACTGTATAAATAAAATTGTATTAGAACCGAAATTATTACCCAAACTGATAGCATCATTACAGTATGAATCTGTAGGTGAAGGTTTTTAAATGCATCTGCTGGATGTACTGTAACAAAGCTATATGACTGTATTTTCCCCACAGTCAGTGTGATTACTGGGAGGCAGAGAGGCTGCACTTGAACTGGAGTTTTACCATTTAAAGGCGGCTGTGTTTAGATTTCTGTCCTATCTTTGGAAACATGGTTTGGGGTCAGGAAAAAAGTTTGTGAACATGTCTTTCGTCATCCTCCCTGATGCTGTCTTCATCATGATCAGTCTCCACTGAGCTGGAGTAGCCTCAGCCCCTCCACTCAACAACTGAATTACACATTGCTGCTAAATTACAGAAATCCTTCATGGACACACACACACACACACACACACACACACACACACACACACACACACACACACACACACACAGTCTGCAACCAAAGGTCCAACTGGAAGTAAACTGATATATTTCTCTAATAAACTCCTCTGTAGTTAT
This sequence comes from Australoheros facetus, assembly GCA_030220045.1. Lineage (NCBI taxonomy): Eukaryota > Metazoa > Chordata > Actinopteri > Cichliformes > Cichlidae > Australoheros > Australoheros facetus. The sequence continues at coordinate 2,284 of JASGAU010375131.1, read as the reverse complement.
TGAAAAACAGTAAGCATCACATGGTATCATTACATTTTAAACTGATCACATGACCACAGCAGAAAAAGTAACCAATCAGGAGTAGGAATTCATGATCACATCAGGTGACTCCTCCTTCAGTAAATCCTGTGTTTCTGTGACCTCAGCTGATCTTATGATTGGAGGAAATTGGAGGAAATGAACTGTGTGTGTGAGAGAGAGTGTGTGTGAGTGCGCATACGTGCCTGTATTCATGCACATGTGAGGACATGCATGTGATCCCTCCCAAATCCAACGTGGTGAGTTCAACTCGTCACACAAGATTTTTTTTTCCTTTTACAAAAAAGTAACCAAGAATAAAATCACCTCAGTGAAAGCCAGCATCCAGACCCCTAAACAAGGACAAAGAGAGTAGCAGAAACCAAACCAAGCAGTGTGGTGAGTCCAAACATCACAACACAGGATGGCGATAAGAACCCAAGTGTCTGCAACCTGCATCAAAGGCCAAGAAACAGTAGAAATCCCCCTGCCAAGGCAGAAACATGCAGGAAGGTCTACATCAGCGCCTGAGGCCCTCGCCAAAACCAACAAAGGCTGAGAGCACAACCCGGTCCCACCCAGGCAGCACGGGCACCCAGAAAAGGAGCCCAGAGCACCACACGAGCCGAGGGACAGTGAACAGACCCAAAGCCCAGGAGGGACACCAGCCAGCACAACCCGGGTGCCCAGGCACAGCCCCAGTGGCACAGGATGACCTGGCTCACAGGACGCCCACCCGAGTCCCCCACACCCACCACCCCCGCCAACCCCCGACGGAGCAAAGGGTGCCCACCCCGCCCCTCTCCATCTGATGATACAATTACAAAATCAATCATTGATCTGTGACCTAGGGTGTCTTGGCGCCATGTTCACTTCAAGTTCAGATCAGGCAGGCTGTTCCTCTCAATCACACCCATTCAGGTCTCACTGTCATTGCCCATGTGAGCATTGAATACTCACAGCAGGACGACAGAGCACCCTCGAGTACCCCACCTAGCAACTCCAAGAAGCCTGGGTACTAGGAACTGTCACTTGGTGCGTAAGTACAAACAACTGTCAGTAACTCATTCTCCAGCCCAAAGGCACATAGAAGTGGCTCTTTTGTCCACCAGTGAAAACTTTAACATACAAGTTGCCAAAGCATACGAACGGATGCTGTATGTTTTCTATGGTGACCAAAAATCTTCGCCTCCGTTTTTGGCAGACATCTCGGATCATCTTCACTGTGCTCTCCACCTCCCCGGAGGAAATGCCACTGTTGCCATGGGAAACACAGCGGTAAGCTGGTGAGGTTGAAGGCCTGTTTAGCACATTTTTCTGTCGCAACTGGAAGAAGGATGTTTCGATCTGGTCAAGGAGTGGCTCATAGCCGCTTTCCTTCCTGGTGGTCACGGGAGCCTGCCGACACCTGGTCACCGGCTCAGAAGGACTGTTCCAGCTGTCACAGCCCCACCGCCTTGTTATGGCCCTAGCGGGGCCTGCTGTGACTTCTTGACCGACTGGGTGTGGCTTGCTCTCCAGCCATAGGTGCATCCCCTTTTGGTACAGATGACTCAACTCAGCAATTAAGCTGGTGTACTTAAGGCCAGAGAGGGGAGAGCTCCAGGGCCAGAGATTGCCAGAGAGAGCCTTTGTGATGCAGCTTGTGAGTGCACTGTGTGTTAAGGCTGCTCACTCCTCTCAGCGGAGAGGAGGGTGTTTTAATGGTTGCTGGCTTACTAACTTCTGTTTTTTGTTGGATTCTGTGTGTTGTTTTGTTTGTTCCCTATTGAAGCTGATCGTGGCCTGGCTGTCTCTTTTTGTTAAATCCTTAATAAAAAATCTATTTTAACAATTTTGTCTATTTTTGTCAACTTGGTCACTTTTTGTTACTTCCCCAACCCCCCTGGACTCTTTGGGGGAACATAACAGCCTTCTCTCTCCTAGTCCCAGGCAGAGTGGGGTAAATCTAGGGAACCTGCGGGTTCTCCGCTGGAATGTCTGGAATGCAAATGCCCCAGTCCCGCCAGCTCCTATTAGGATTGGCCTGGTGAATGCTAGATCCCTCTCAAGGGGAGACCTGGGTGAATGGTAGTGAGTTCAGTGTCTTTTCAGAGCTTTTACCACCTTACTGTGGTTATTTTAACTACCCCCGGACCCACATCATGGTCCAGTGTTCAGGGATGTCACACTGCACGAAAAGAAGCATATTCGTCCCCGTAAACTGACGCGCGCGCCGCTAGTAAACGGCAGCATTCGTCAGCTTACGGGGATGCTCATTTACGTT
>JASGAU010375129.1:0-11865 GCA_030220045.1 Australoheros facetus | reverse complement strand
GTGTGTGTGTGTGTGTGTGTGTGTGTGTGTGTGTGTGTGTGTGTGTGTATCCTATTTTATCACTACCTTCTCTATGGCTGATAGCAGTTCTTCGTTGTGGCCACTTTGTGTAGTGTACACACATGATTGCACTCATGCAGCATTTTACACAGACCAGTGATGCGTTCAGGTACTTTGTCCTAACTTGTTTCATTGTGTTTTCTTTCTTCGTCTCATCTGGAACTCGTTCTTCTGGTGAAACACAAACGACCTTCAGTTTAAAGTATACGAGCAGGAAGGAGACATGAGTCTCATGGATGGCCTCACTCTTTATGTTGATTCATTCTGACATCACACCATAAAAACGTTCCACCAGCATCCTACAATAAACAGACAACAGTAAAAACATGCAGATAATACCTCCAACAACAGTCTCTGTAGATTTAAAACAAAGATCATAAAAAAAAACGAATGCAGCCCAAATGATTTCCTTCCTAATCCAAACAAACAGATGAGGAGCAGGTCTCTGTCTCCTCATCAGTGTACGTGATACTGCTGCTCACGGTCCACACGCTCTACTTTATGTTTCCAAAGTTTCCCTGATTTACTGCTGCTGAGGGTTTATTATATTAGGGTTTGAATTACAGTCCACTTATATATTCAGTGTATGCTCATCGGCAGCTCATACACGCGACACTTGATGGAAACACCTAAAGGGGAAGAGCGCCCCCTTTGGCTAGAGATGTAAATATGTGTCTTATACATTATATATGAAGTCCTGCACATAAGTAGATGATACAAAAAGCGGATTATAGAGAGATGAAACATGATCGCAGTGAATAAATGTGACACTTTAGAACATAAAGGCTGATTATCCCTTCATACAAAGCAGTTTTTTGTTTATAATTTTATAATGAAATCAAAAACATTCTTCCACAGCTGTGTGAGTACATAAATAAACAGCTTAACTAATAAATAATCAGTTGTGTTTAATCAATTTAAACAACTCTGAAAAATATTTTTAAAATAAAAAAAATCCTCATCTAAAAATTCACAGAACTTTAAAATTATTTTTCATCTATGATGAAATTTGTTACTCAGGTATAAACAGTGACTGCTGATATTTGATTGTCTTTTTCTATTTAAATTCAAATATTCACAATAAAACATAAAAAAAACTACAAACCCTTCAACAAACTCACACATACACAATTCATATTTTGGGAAATAGTGAGCGGTATCTGTTGCAGCGTAGTCACAGATAATTTGGTACATAGAAATTTGTGGCTGTGCTCTGCTGAGTGCCCTTTAGCTCACTCTGTGTTTGGGGCTGACGCTCTCCTGTAGCCTGAGAAGATCAAAGCAAAAGTCATTTCATTGATTGGACGTTCCAGTGACGATGCAGCGTACAGGTGGCACGACTGAAGCTTAACATGTGGACTTAATCCTGAGGTTTTGGTAAAGTACAGTTTAACAAGTTGCACATACACTCCTATAAACCTGCTCCAGACCAGGAGCACTTTAGTGACACAATTAATCCTGTCTTTAAGCCTGACAGAGCTTGCTGACCCACTAGCAAGCAGTGCACCCCTCAGGTTCAATAGAAGCAAATTCACTTTCAGATATTTCATCTAATTCATAACAAAATGAAAGAATATTTTACCAGCATCCCTGCTGCTCCACTGAAGTTCATGGAAAAGAAAAAAAAAGTGTGTGTGTGTGTGTGTGTGTGTGTGTGNACATGTAATTGCTTTGCAGCAGTCTTGTGTTTCTTTATGGACAGTCACATATTATGTAGTATTTCCAAAAAGTCAGAGTGATTTGTCATCAAAAAATGCTCAAATTAAAGTGAAAGAGTCAAAGCAGAGCACAGCACTTTATTCCAAGCACAGCTACAGGACACAGACCATAGAAAAATACTCACGTATGAATCATACCAAACAAACAAGCAGAGTCAGGTTTGAGCTGTAATCTCTGTTAGCTTCATTCAGCGGCACCAGCAGCTGAATGCAGGTCGGCATCAGCTCCGAGCTCCCCACAAATCTGACACACATAGAAACTGAGAGGGGGTGAGTATGAGCCGGGGCGGTGGTGGTGGTGGTGGTGATGGAGGGGATCGAACAACAGACATCTGCTGGCCTCGCCCTTTCAGTTAACAGTCAGAGCGTTTGGCTGTCAGGAGGAGGAGGAGATTTCAGGCAGCGGCGGTGCTGGCAGCGGCAGCTCTGCGGGCTCGGTTTTGTCAGACTCTTCGGCGCCGAGTCCTTCCACATCCTGCGTAATGGGCTTAACGCCGGGTGGCCCGGCGGGGCTGCTGTCCAACACGCGGCGGTTCAGCTGGACCATGGTGGTCTTGGAGGGCATGGAGGACGGTCCATCCTCTGTCAGCGGGTGTTTACAGTGGAACAGGATCAAGAAGCAGCGGTAGAACTGAAACAAATGTATTTATTTTATTTTCAGAAGAAGAGAGACTGAGTAAATATCATTTAGATCAGTGCCAGTGCTGACAGCTGTTCTCTCTGAAGCTCCATCCTCCTTTAACCGCTAACCTCACCTGAAGCACCAGGACAGAAGTTTAATTTAAAGCCAGCAGACTCCTCTTAACCTCACTGCGATTCTTCAGTGTATGATAAAAACCTGCTTCATTAACATCAACAAACTGATGTTAATGTCGTTTCCAGACGGAAATTTTCTTACCAAGCAAGAAGTTTGTTCACAAAAGAAAGCAAATATTTCTTTGTTCTTCAGTGCAATTTATTTTGATTTGCTTTTTAAAATAAATTGTAGCATCACAGGATTCAGAGATGCTCTCCTGGATACTTTGGTTGTAACGAGTGCTTATTTGAGTTGCTGTTGCGCTCCAATCAGCTCCAATCAGTCGGGTCATTCCCCTCTGACCTCACATGAGCCTTTTCACCCAGAGAACTGCAGCAGGAGATTTTTTCTTTTTCAGACTGTAAACCCTGGAGATGGTTGTGTGGGAAAATCCCAGCAGATCAGCACTTGCTGAAACACTCAGTTTGAACTTCAGCAGGTCGTCTTCATCATGTCCACACGCTGAGTTGCTGACATGTGATACTTGTGTCAACAAAGAGTTGAACAAGTTGATATAATAACATTTTTATTTTTTTAATGAAGCTTGTGTCTAATTTCAATAAGTCAGATTTGTATTCACTCCTCTGTTTTCTTGGTATTTGGCTGCTTGTTTGTTCTTCTCATCACTTTTCCCATGCTGTCAAACCCAGAGCTGACATCAGGAAGGATACAGAACTCTGGGACATGTTGAATGGATATGTAAGTGTAAATCCTCTGATTTTACATGCAAAAATAATTATTGTTCTATCATATGTCACATTTTTTTCCACTTACTGTCATTAGATTTTTTTCCATCGGTGTGTCAGAGCTGTATCCTACAGTAATGGCAACTTAGTTTAAACCCTGACGCTACCTGATAGCAGGCGTGTCCAGCGCTCACCTGTTTGTTCATGAGGATGTAGATGACGGGGTTGATGACGGTGCTGGTCTTGGCAAGGATAGAAGGTACGACGCTGGCCACAGGGCTGATGAGTCCCGGCCGGCCAAAGGTGGCCATCATGGCGACAACGCCATACGGCATCCAGCAGATCAGGTAGCACACCACCGTGGCGATGACCATGAACAGGATGTGAAACTCTCGCCGACGAGCTGCTGTCCGCCTGACACGACCCACCTGACAGACATGAACAACAGAAATGAAAACAAACATTACAAGACAGAAAAACAGATGAAAACATTACAAATATTGACACAATAAATCAAGAAGGGTTAAATCAATATTTAATCTGAATGTAAACAAAAACAAAGATACAGAATAACTTTAATGGAGCATAAAAATATTAATATTTATGCAGAAAAAATACTCTGAGAATTGTGACTATTTCTGTAGTTGTGTGGTATTTAACATTAATTTAAATCTATTTTTAATATTTATTGAAACTCTAAATAAAACTTCCAGATCTGCTGGCCTCGCTCTGATTGGCTCAGGTGACCATGTGACCCACCTGTTTGACGGCATAGAGCAGGCGGCTGTAGCAGTACACCATGACGAGCACGGGCAGGCCGAGGCAGAACACAAACAGACAGATGATGTATGCATGCGAGTGCGGCGACTTCTCGGTCCACGACACCGAGCAGCTCGTCCCCGCGCCCTCCAGGCCGTACCTGCTCCAGCCCAACAGGGGGGGCACCGTCCATATCACTGAATACAGCCACGACCCTCCCACCGCCAGCAGGGGTTTCCTGTAGTCCGCCGACCGCTTGTTGTACACCATCAGGGTGCTGTAGCGGTCGTAGGACAGGATGGACAGTGAGATCAGGGAGACGATGCCTGAAGATAAAGACAGGAAGTGAACATGTCATCTAGCCATGACCCGACCACCACTGCTTTAGCTTTACACACCTTCAGTGCTGGTCGATATATACAAATAATTACACCTTTAGCACTGGTTTGTTAAACCCTCAGTCTCAGTCTTTTGGTCCACCTACTTTAAAAATAAATAAATACATTTAGAAATGGTCAGCAGTGTGCAGCTGTTCTGGACAAATCCATCATTCTGGGTCAATTTCAGTCAGGCACTCAGAGCTCATTCTACAGCAGCAGCTCGTCTTATAGCTGATTTAGACTTCTGGGTCAAGTCTGTGGGGCTCACGAATGTAACCGGAAACCCTTTTGAATCCTACACCATAACCACTGATATCACCTGACTACACATCGGGTCAAGGCAGCCTGCAACAATCCTGATTGACCAGTTTCAGCACATTTCAGCATTTCCAGCTTTTCTTTGCAGTTTTTGAATTAATCAGTGAGGGAACAACAACCATCGTCTCAGTATACTAAATAATATTCATAGCATGAATATAAGGACTCACAAATGTCAGCAAATTCCTGAAATAAGCCGTAGGTTACATATGTAGGCCTGCAAAAGCCCAGCACAGAAGTCTAAATCAGGCCTAAGAGTCTCCAGTGACACCTGACCTCCACCTTTGATACTGCTGGCATCACATTAGGCTGTAAAGATTCAGATACTGTATCAGGGTCTGCTCTGCAGTGGTTCCCTTCACATCTGTCTGAATGACTCTTTTCTGTGGCTGCGTATGAGCTCAGGACCTCTTCCACTTCTCTTGGCTACGGTGTGCCACATGGTTCTGTTTTAGGGCCCTTAAGTTTTCCTGTTATATCTGCTCCCACTTCAGCACATTTTGAATCATTTTAAGGACATTTCCTATGTCTCTTTTAAGCTCCGAGATGTTTCTAAGCTACAGATCTTGCATACATGCTTAGACTTAATGAAGAGAAAATCATGGAAACTCTAGGCCCCTTTCATCATCTGTCAGGAACCTTTGATTCAGCTGCTTGTTTGGATGCTCCCGTGCTTAAGAAATACTGCCAGGTTGGATTGTGTCACACTGAACTGGAAATTGTTATTCAGCACATCTGAGTTATTGTAGTTTATTCTTCTTTTGTCTTATCAAAACCTCGCTGGAACATTTGTTAGTTATGCTGCTGTGAGGCCTCTGACTAAGTCTATGTATTCTCATGCCACACATTGTTAATTCAGTCACACTGGCTCCCAGTTTACTGCTTTTGACTCTGAGAGGTCCACATGGAGCACGCATTCCCCAGCAGGTCCCTGAGGTCTTGTAATCAGGGACTGCTGGCTGTGCACCATACAAGGTTTTCTGCAGCTGTGGCCCCAGACTGTGACTTCTCTCCTGCTGAGCCTTTGAAAAAACTCATCTTTATAAATTTGCTTTTAGGTAACTTTTTGTCTTAAAGTTTTTAGCAGTTTTTAAAAGAAAATGTGAAATAATCACACAAAAAACGAATTTGTTCAACTATATTTAGATTAATTGCTACTTTTTTGTACTTTTAACCCTCAGCATGACCTGAAACTAAGATAATTCTCCTGGAAGTTTAAATTGTCTCTCCAGCTGCTTTAGTGTCCAGACTCTTTGGAGGGGATGTGTCACCTTGGCAACCAATAAAAGCCATCTGTCATGTGGTCTCTGGTTTGAGCACCTTATTGATTCACTCAGTAACCTTTTGAAAACACTCATTTTCTCCACATGGAGCTGAAGGGATGGTGAAGCCTGCCCAGCGTGTGGAAGGGTTCAGACTCTCAGGTCACCTCAGCTCAACTTCACCACCAGGCAGAAAACGCAGACAAACACAACCCCCACCATCACACCCACCCAACCCCCCCCCCCCATACACTATTATAACTCATACTGATAACAACTTTGACGGTCAGTGCATAATCATTCCCTCTGGTGTAAACATGTCTTATCTACAGTATGTGTGTGTTATTGTGTGGCATGCTGGATGACACTCTTGCCTCACAGATCCCAGGTTCAAATCCACCACCGGGCCTTTGTGTGAGGCGTTTGCATGTTTCTGTGTCTGTGTGGGTTTCCTCCACAGTCCAAAGACCTGCAGTTACTGAGGTTAGGTTAGCTGGTGATGCTAAACTGCCCATAGGTGTGAATGGTTGTCTGTCTCTTTGTGTTAGCACCGTGACAGGCTGGTGACCTGTCCTGGTGTCGCCTGCCTCTCACCCTGTGACAGCTGAGACCCAGAATTGCAGCGACAGATGCATTGATTATTAGTGAAAGGTTGTAGTTTCATAAGAGACAATGAGAATATTTGAACTTTATGAAGCGAGTCTGGAGGAATTTTTGTTTTATTTGTTGTTTTCTGATGATGACATTTGATCATCATTAGAAGCTGTTGTAAACCTGTTTCTAAACCTTTTTATTCATGTGAGAAATAAGATGTTTAATTAAGTCTTTATCAGTCTGAGAAGATTTTTTTTTCATCAAAATCCCCACAGGAAAAAAAAACTGTCTAAACCTGTGCTTAACTTATGTCTCAAAAACTGAGCCTTTAAGTCTTGAAGCTGAAGCTTTGTGTAGCCTGAACTGACTGAGCACAGGTGAGAACAGAGCAGGTAACAGGCCTGGGCACTCCTGTGGTCTGCATCAGGTTATTTTCTGCTGTGCGTCACATAAAAACCACCCTGCGTGGATTCTCATCACATTCCCAGAGTTCACGCGTGAAAACGGTTCTGAGAGGTGCCGTGTTTGAGCCGAGGTTTGTTATCTGCAGCACGCAGCTGCACTTTATCTGCATCTCCACCCTCTCTGTGGAACACGTGACCTCTGAGAACTCAACATGTGGGAGAAGAACACATCAGGATCAAACCTGCTTACTCCTAAAATAATACAGCCAATAAACTGCAGGAACATAAAGTCAGATAAAGCTGAATGTTTGTTTTGGAGGCTGCTGCACGGAATCACTCCTTAATCTCTGTAAACTGCACACAGCGATTTTCAAAATAAAATGCAGCAATACTGAGAGGATGTTTTCACTGCAACTGTTTATAAACAAAGCTTAAACAGTTTGTTTATAAACACAAACAAATAGAAAGTTGCGTTAAAACTCCTGATTGGTCAGAGTTGGTCCTGGTCAGGTGAGACAGGGGAATTCAAACAGCCTCTGGGCTCGGGGTTCGGGGGTACCGAGACTCACCGAAGCAGGAGTTGACGAAGCCGTACCACATGCAGCCGCGGCGGCCGTACAGCCAGCGGCTGTGCAGGCTGGACGCGAAGCTGAGCGTGGTGCCGCAGGCGCACACCAGCATGTCGCTGACGCTGATGTTGAGCAGCAGCATGTTGACGGGGGTCCGCAGGCTCTTGAAGCGGCAGAACAGAACCAGCACCACCAGGTTGTTGAGGAAGCCGAACACCATGATGGAGCCGAGGAACACCGACAACACGACGAAGCCTCCGCGCGACAGCCGCTCCAGCGGCGCGTCGTTCCACTCCTCCTCCTGCCCCGCAGCGGACGGAGGCTCGCTGAGGTTGGAGGTCAGGTTGAAGCCGCTCAGCTCCGAGAACATGTCGGGCTGCTCCTCCTGCTCTCCTCAAAGTGGGTTCAAGTCAGCTCAGCAGCTTCATATGGTGACGCCGCGCTGCGCTCTGCGCCATCCTCCTGCCGGAGATGCGGCTCCGCGAGACAGCCGCACCAGATCAGGCTGATAATCCGGTCCGAGTCCGGCTGGAGTCACGGAGGAGTCCGAGGACCCGCTGAGGAGGACCAGAGAAACTCCTCAGAGCTTCTCAGAGCGAAACACACCGCGCTTTAAATACAGAGAAAGAGGGGAGGGGGGTGACGACACACAGAGAAGGGTGAGGAAACTCACTGAAGCACCTGAGAACACCTGCCTCGAGGTCACTCTCTGATAGCCAGTATGAGGTCAGTGATCTACCTCTTAAACGTTTAACAGTGTGTCTCGTTACACGTTTTTGTAACTAAACATAGTCTGACTTTTTATGATTCCACAACCTTCAAATACATTTAATATTCCACATGTTTTATTGGAAAATTAAATATTTGAATGACTTTAAAGCATTTTTGACTTTGCAGAGCCTCAGCTGGGACCATTTGGCATGTTTGACGTCCTTCCTTGGAGTCAGCAGTAGGAATAAGAACCCAGAAGCAGCTAATGATCAGTCAAAATGATGAAGCAGACCCCACTGTGGCCTGTTAACACAACACACAGTACAAACGTGGAGGCTCTTACACACAACTTTTTGTCTGCCCACAGCTCTGACTTTATGAAACAGCAGCAGGATCCAGTTTATTTCTTAAAATAAGTTGTTTTTAAGCTAAATGATCAGATTTTCATGGTTACTGACTCATATTAAAGAAGGAGAATATGGTATTTAAGATTAACCTGAATGAATTAAAACAGTTGTTCAAGTTATTGTTTTTTAATTATTCATAAAATTATCCAAAGGCTCTGATTCTGTGACCTTTATCTTGTCAGGCAGGTTGTAGCTCCTGATGGTAAACCTCACTTTCACATGTAGGTTCACAGGCAGCAGACTGACTCACACTCAGACCGTCTTCAAACACAATCATTTCCTGCACTGAAGTTGTTTTGATTTTTGTGTGTTTGTCAGCAGAGTTTTACTGGGAGCAGGTGGATCAGCGATGAAGGAAGTCCAGATCCAAATCACTTTCTTTCACACTGCAAACGAGGATGGAGGCCACCGGGTCAGAGGAATATACCGCTGCAGAGGAGTAACTCAAATGTCCAACTGAGCGTCTGTTCCCTGAAGTACCCATGCTGTTTCTGAGAACTCTGTGAAGACATCATGGCCGACCTCCCCGAGCACTTCCATCTGGAGAGCACAGCTGTCAGCACCTCCAGCATCAGATCGTCAGACCTGATGAAGGCTGATGTCTGCAGGGCAAATCCTCACAGACCTTTGGATTGGACATGCTGATAGAAACAGGCAGTCTGCTGACGAGCCGCAGAGCAAGGCATCAAACTCTCAGCTGCTTCACACCAAGTGTGTCCCACACAGAATGAAAGAGCAGAAATGCATGATGGTTACTGTATGATGTGGACAAGGGGAGCGGAGGGCGAAGAGGGGAGAGTCCACAGCTGCCAGCCAACAAACGCTGTCATTTATTTTCACACCATCTCAACCAATCAGATTATTTTTACTTTGTGCCTGCAGAGCCGCTCAGTGGGAGGAAGCACGACAGAAACCTTCTCATCTGTCCTCATTCTCACCTGAAATCGTGCTTCTTTTCCTGCTGTGTGGCTCCTGATTGGCTGATGAAGCTCTGTGATGGGGACGTGACAAGATGTCTGAAGGTGAACCAGCAAGAGGAGGAGATATCAGATTCATCAAGCAACAAGAAAATAAAACACAAAGGTGTGGGGGGCCTCACACTGAACCCTGAGGGACACCAGCTGAGCTCTCATGAACTGATGGTCCTCCTTCAATGCTAATGTTGATGTGTTTCTAGGATTTAGGTAACAGTACTGTGTGGCCGACTGCATCAAGTCTCCTACCACCACACATTCATCCAGCATAACTTTCACTTTCTCAGGCCAAAGAACAACCAAACTGTCTCGACTGAGTTTCCATTCATATTAGCTATGAAGATGCTGGGATAAAGGTTCGATTTGAAGAGAGAAGAAATGAGTTCAGTCTGCCAAGAAGCATACAATTTAAACATTTCCATGTTTCCCTGGAAAGATTTTTGTTACGGACCTTTAAAGACTCCAATAGCAGGACACAACTAGAGGACCAAATCCCAAACGAGACCAAACCAGTGGTCACATGTCAAACCTCGGAGGGGGCGAGAAATCCTGAAATCAAGGAATGTTGGACTCTGTCTGAAATGGACGTGTGGGTATAAAAAAAATGTAATTTTGTAATTCTTAAACAGTTAAACAGCAACATTTGTGTAAAACACTTTAATTAAAGCTGAATAGAATAGAATAGAATAGAATAGAATAGAATAGAATAGAATAGAATAGAATCATCCTCAGAGAGTCTGAAATGGACCTGATCTCCACTGTAGAGCACCTGCTTGTTTTACAGGTGTTCTGCAGGTTTAGTGTGCATGTTGATGAGAAACGTCCTTCAGCCCGAGTTCTTTCACAGATGCGGGAGTGTTTCTTCTTCCTGCATGCTAATAATAACAGAGTTGGGTTTCAGCGGCGTATTAAATCTCTGGGTGATATCACACTGACAGAGAAACATTCTGAAGATCAGATTTCTTCTGATATTTCCTCCTGAAAGTCAAACCACAGGCACATGTGACCTACAGCAGCAGATCCTTCAGGAAGCTGTCAGCTGACTTCTTCATTTTTCATCTTTTCCCCTGAAGACAAACTGACAGCAGAAGGTCTGCAGCTGCGATCTGATCCAGATGTTGGAGAGGACACACATGTTTGTGCCTCGGGAGGTTCAGACCTCCGGAGCCACGAGGACTCAGCGGGGCGACTGTAAATGAAGCAAAGAGTCACAGAGGGTTTCTAATCCCGAGCTCGAGAGATGTTTGGATAACAGAGTAGGTTTGTAACATTGCAGGATTCATTTCCAGGCCGAAGGCTGTTTCCTCAAAGTCTTCCCAGGATCAGGAACAGATCCACTGTGAGGCTTAGATAAACACTGGGGAGTACTGCGCTGTACTGTGTGCTGGAAATTTGAGTGCATTCAATAAAAAAGAGTTCTGACAAGAAGGAATTCAGTCAATGCAGAGCACGCAGCAGAGCACTGAGGAGTGCAAAGAGCCAAAGGACACAGAAAACCTTAGAGCACCACAGTACAGTGTTCAGCTCCTCCCAGCTATCACACACAGGGCAGAAAGATGGATGCAGCAGTTTGGACACACGGGTCTGGTTGCTGTTGGAGGCGGAGGTACCAGGACAGAAGCCAGGACTCCCTCTGTGCACGCCTGCACCTCCACTATGTGCAGGGGTCAAGAGGTCAAATACACATAGAGCCCGAGGGAGAGAAAATGTTGAACAGCTGTGCTGCACAGTTCTGTAAATAAGAGTGAAGAAGATCCTCGCTGTGTGAGAAATGATGCACAGTGATGGAGCATCCTTTAACCTCATTCTAAAATCAGCAGGATCAGGAACAGACTCTGGACCTGAAAGCTTCTCATGCTTCATTAATCTGTGAAAACAGCACCTTAATAAGTCCAAACACCCACTCATTTATTCTCTTCTTAAAGTCCATCACTGCTGTGGCTTCCAGGCGCTGCCGCCTCACTGCTGAGCTCGTTTTAGTCTTAGTCATGAAATGATGACACCCACAGTACACAGCAGTGACTGCTGTGTTGGGGGGGTAGTTTAATAGAACTGTCATAACCTAGGGAGGGTTTCTGTGTATGTCTATATGTGTGTGTGTCTGTGTGTTCTGCGGATCACGGCTATGGGTTTCGGTGTCTCCGCCTCTTCGGGGTGGATACGCTGGGCGTTGCCTCACCACACCTGCAGCTGATCGGGTCATCAGGAAGGTCTTCTTAAGCTGCCA
>JASGAU010375123.1:0-16693 GCA_030220045.1 Australoheros facetus | reverse complement strand
CCCGCTACCTCGCTAATCCCTTTCTGAGTCTGCTGTTGGGTTTGTCCCACCTTCAGTCCTGCTCAGGCTTCTCTAGAAACATGAGGAGGACCTGCGTCACCATATAAATCTGAAAGACTTGTGCTGAACTAATGAACACAATATTTAGTTACAGGTGTTTCTATAGAGGTGAACAACAAACAGAACTAATCACTGGATTAATGACTGGAACATGAACAGAAAATAAAATTATTCTGATATATCTCCAGTTCACGTTTTATAGAATGATCCTCACTCTGGTGTGTGATGTGTACCCGCTCAATATGCAGTGCAGTAACTGCCTGATCAAAGTTATCGATCACAGCACAAACACGGATCTCACAGTTGTTCAGCTTTTTTAAATAATGAAGTGATTTCAGCTCTTCATCAAGTCAGAAAACATTGTCGACTCTCTTTAGTACAACCAAACAAAGGCAGTGCAGCCTCCTGATAGAGTCCAGTGTAGTGGAGTGTTGGAGCTGTCAGTGAGTCTGTCATTCATGCTGGTTGATAACTGTGGAAACAGTCCCAATGAGTGCCCCCCGATGATGTGATTACTTAATCTCATTAACCTCAGGTTTCCTGTAATTCAGAGGAGCAACTGCCTCCATAATTTGACACATCCTGTCTAATCATTGGATCTGTCCTCTGATTGCGCTCTCCGTGGGGTGTAATTACCTTCTTTATGCTTTGTGTTGTCAGGGAAAGGGAAATCAAATGAGGTGACTCTGATGCCACAGCTTACGCTGCAAAGTTTCTTTCCCTGAAGTGGCCAGGAGGTGGCACTGTTAGTGCAGTCGCTGCAGGCTGATGGCAGCCTTAATGAGACTGCGTTTAGAGAATTAAATGTTATTAAGGCAGCTGTTGTAAATATAGTTATTGCTATGAGATTGAGTTTTATTTCTCTTAAATTCTGTCAGGTTACTCATTAATCAGGTCACTAGAAGCATGTTCTCCTGGAGCTCCAGCAGCATTTAATCCACAAACTACTGCAATAACACTTGTTTGTAGACTTTTTTTTTTTTACTATGATTGAAATGTTAGTGAGCATGTTTTTGCTTTGGAGGAAAGTTAATTATTGCTAACTGTGTTTGCCCCTCTTGTTTTTCTCTTTATAGGTAAGTTGCCTTTAAAACTTTGAGGGTTTAACTCCCAGGTGACAGTAGGGGGCCGTCAGGTGACAGTAGGAGGCCGTCAGGTGTCAGGGAAAGGGTGAGCTCCTCTTGCTTGCACAGCAGCTCAAACTGACACGTGATCTTTCTTTTCCTGGTTTTTCAATCTGAAGTATCTTCTTGTTTCTGTTAATGTAGTGGCACAATCAGACAAGGGAGTTTTGTATCTGATGACAGTGTGTCACTGTTCATTCTGTATTCCTCCGTGTGTTACGGTCTTCCAGTGAATGCAGCTTTTTATTTGATGTAATAGTCGCTGGTACAACAGTGCTGTTGTTCTCTGTGGCATGAAGAGCTGCAGGGTGTCTGCCATCATGTCTGGTGTACTCGTTCTTCTGATGCAAAGCCAAGTGAGTAAACTGGATCTGCAGCTCGAGGCCATGTCTCTCTTTCTTTTTCTACTTTTATACCTCCGGGGAAATCTTGATGAGAGTAAGGAGCTGAATGTGCTCCACAGTTTGTTTCTGCTATCTGTGAGTCCACTTCGTGAGTTAGATTAGGGCTCAGATATTTTTGTTGTTATTGTTTTAACTTTTTTTGGTTTATTTTGTTGGTTTTGGTCAACAAGCCATTCCAAAATCTAAATATATTCAATTTACAATAACATAAATTACTATTGCTTAGGTGTCTTTCTTTATATACATGTATATATGTATATTTATATATACACATGCACCATATTTTGCAAGCATCAGGATCACATCCCTCCCACTGACATTTCAGTTTGTCAGTAATTGTAAGTTTTAAAGCCCTCGAGCTTGGTGCCATTTCCAGAAGTTGCCTGGCATGAGATGAAGTTATAAAAGCTGCTGAGGCTGTTTGTCCGCCAACCCTCACCGCAGGCAAAACAGCCAACAACAGCCAGCGAGGCGCCCTGCTGCATGAAAGGCCCTGCTCTCTTCTCATGAGACCCCTCCATTGCCACTGTCCACGAAGCAGGTTTGCAGTTACTATCAGGCTTTTTTTTTTTGTCTTTGGAGTGACAACTGCAAAGGGTCCGATGAGAGGGGAATGTGGAGGTGGGGGCCCCGTCACCCTGAGGACTGGGTGTAAGAGGAGGGCAAGCTGATTTATAGGACTCCTCTAATGGCACTGAGCACATATCATGCTGACAAAGTGGCTTCAGGGGCTTTTGTGGAGCAAACAGGGTCATCTTGTCAAAGTGCCTTTAAGTTTAGTTCTTGTTCATTTGGCAGTCAGAAACAGCATCGTGGCACCACGGTGGAGCTATCACCATTACTTTAAATCTCCTCAGTGGGTAACATCCCCACAGTGGCTACATTTTTAAACTTCTTCAGCTGGTAGTTGGGTCTGTTTAAATTCTGAGAATGAGGGTGTTTTAATAAGCAGTGACTGAATTACTAACAAAAAGAAACACTGGAGCGGCCGGATTGAAGCTGCGCGGCCTCCGTGGAGAGAAAGTCAGTTAAGTGTGACTGTGTGCAGGTGTCAACATGGAGGCTGTCACCTGGGTTTATATGAGACATGGTCTGATGGGGTTCTTCAGTGGTGATATGCACACTGAAAAAAGGTTTTGGTGAAATTCTTCAGTTTTATTGATTCGCTCTGGATGCACCAACAAAAATCATCAAAATCTTTCTTTATCAGACGAAAATGGATTTAAACAACTCAAACTTTAATTTGCTGCACTTAAAAACGGCTTTGACAAACATTTCACACACACTATCATCCTTTCACCAGCACCAGACGTCTCAGTGTTACTCTCTACCCTCCCTCCAGAAACCAGAGGCGGCAGCAGCAGCACTTCCAAGTGTGGCTGAAGAAATCTCAGAGTCCAACACTGAGTTTGACTTGTGGTGCAGTGACTCGAGGAAAAGGTTTTCCACATCCGGTTACGTGGGCACAGTTTAAGTTGAGTGTTTCCGCCCCTCGACTTGATTAGCTCAGGCTGCCGTCCAGGTGTCGTCTCCTTTATCATCATGTTCGGTGTCTTTACATGGTAGTGAACATTCCTGTCACTCACATGTCTGACGTTCTCCGAGTTTAGTCCCTGAATTCCTTTTTTATGGAATTCTGAGTAACTTGAGGATTGAAATCATCTGGGTTGATTTTTATCAGTATAACTTCTTGTTTATATAACAAGGACAATGCATGTTTATGGTCTTTAATACAAAATTATAAAATGTAAGCACACCACATTTTAGCAGAGCTGCTAATTTACATCTGCAGTCCTGAGGCAGGTCAAATAAATGTGAAAGGTGAAAGTGCACAGATATACAGCAAAACACGCTCAACAAAGATAAAACTGAAATATAATTAAGACATCACTTTAATAATAATTCACCATTTGAGATTGAAGTGTTGGGTATCTACAGTGGCCCTAATCATAACTAGTGAGCAGTGTTTACGTCCCTGTCCTGAGACTGTTTTAATTGTTGTGGCTGATCTGTGTGTAATCCACTTGTATTCTCAGCAGTTGAAGTGGATTCCAGTGGTGAGCCAGAATCGAGGCAAAAAAAAAAAAAAGAATACCAGAGGATTAAAGTTCTCACACAGCTATTACAGAGTCATCTCGATCGGTATGTTCGGTATGTTCGGCAGTTCCTTCCTTGACAGTAAATCAATTAAAATGATCTTCAGAGTTTATGGGGAGGTCTGGTGATCTTTGTTGGAGGTAGACTGAGTGTGTGGGGATGTGGTGAGCGTGCAGCTCAGCAGCAGGTTGTATTTTTAGGGGAATATTCCTTTGAAATCCTTGAGTTTCTTTTGTTGATGTGTGTAACCGAGCAACTCCAAAATAATGTCAAAAGCAGAGGGCCGTTTGATGTTTTTATCATCTGACACTCTTGGATGCTCCGGTCAGGGATGTGTGCTGATGAGCAGTGAGCAGCTCTCACATCTGGACGAGTGTGTCTGTTTTTAATGTTGCCAGTAGCGATGCTGTTGCCTCTGACCACCGTTTTGGCTCTGGACGTGCTCATATTTCTTTGGTGCGTCATGTTATTGTGGCTGCAGGCATTCCTGGCCTGCCACGCCCCGCCATGGGTTTTGATGACTCATTGCAGTGGTCAGACACACACACACACACACACACACACACTTACATTTCCGTTGCTACACTGTGGTTCCTCTTAATCATATGATGCTCCTATCTGATTTGGCAAAGTCTGGCATTCATCCATTTGCTGCTTTCCGAGTCGAGCATTTTAGGTGGAGGATTTTTCAAACCACCTTTGCGCTGAGCTGCGTTTCCACTTTAATTGCTTTACAATTTTCTCTTGAGCTGCTTGATGCCTCCTCGCGCTGCCTCAGAATTTCCTCAGACAGGCTCAAGGATCCATTAGCTTCTCAGAGCGTCGGCCATATTAGCTCAGGTCTCTGCAGACGACTTGAGATCCAAAGCTTTTATGCTGAGGATGTTATTTATGGGGTTTGTGCAAAATCAGAAAAGACTTGCAGTCCAAATAGGTTTGCATTGACTGTGTGATCCTTGTAGCTAAATTCAAAATAGCTTATTGGTGTGGAACAAGTTAGAAGTGGGTTACATTAAAAAAGAAGAAGAAGAATGTGATGCAACCATTTCCTGTCTTAAAATACGCATTTTCCCACAGTTTACCTGTGCATGAAGGATGAAGGATGCTGATCTCACAGAAAAAGACTCTTACATTGAGAAATTGTTTCCCAACAGCAGAAGGATACTACTACCAGACTGCAGTAGATTAGAGATTAGATTAGAGATTAGCTGCTACTGAACAAACAGGAGAAACTTACAGCACAAAGCTGAAGAAGGCTGCAGCCATCAGAAAGTGCCGGAGCTCAGGAAGAATAATATGCAAATGAGGCCCAGCCAAGGAAAGCTAACGAGTCTGCCAGTTATGCACAGTCATTATCCACTGAACATCAAACAGCTTGAAATGCCCGTCCGGTCCTGATACCACTCATCATCCTGCACGCTTCTTTGAGTGTCTGTGATCTGCTTCCTGTTTATCACCGCTGCTGCATCAGAACAAGACGCTGCAGCATTCTGCTGATGTGAAGTCAGGAAAGCTTGAATGGCCTCATGCGCTGCCTGTTCATTCATTACACACATGGATGACTAGTGTCGGTCCCAGGTGGTCTTAAATCAAGTGATCATTGTGTACATCTAAGGGTGCCTACAAGCTGTGAGAGTTCAGCCATCTCTTTTTTTTCAGGAAAGTGGAGAATGAGTAACACCCAGATCATTTCAAACCCACACTTTGCATCTTGTATCTGATACATATATCTAATAAACATGTGTCCAGTTTGATATATTTAGACTGTAATGATCACACTCACTGAGTCACTGACACACAGCTGTGTTTCCTCTTCTGTTTGTTGTTGTGCTACATCCTCCTTGGTGCTGTTGTGATAACAGCATAAAGACGCTTCATACAATTACGCTTCTGCTGCCAAATCAAGTAGATTCTCTTCTTTGTTGGAACGCCAAACATTTTATTTATTTATTTATGTATTTTTGTTGGAGGACCGTGACTCTGGGCAGCTTTGAACCTCTGTCAGTGTGATGCGGGGGCGATGTTTTGGAGCTCCATTTATAACGGCACTTCGGTCATTTTTCATCTGGGACAGCGACACAGTGTTTATTATTAACAGAGACTTGTTACTGCGAGCAGAGACGCAGCTGCAGGTGAAACTAGTTACTTCTTCTTAATCACTGATAAAAAAGCTTAGTGCTTTCTATGGATTGTAGAGTTTGTTACTTAAGAGATTTTAGCATTAAAATCAGTGTCAGACATGGCTGACAATTTTATCTATGCACCCACCCACCCACCTATCCGGGAGGAGGCCCCGTGGTAGACCCAGGACACGCTGGAGAGATTATATCTCTCGGCTGGCCTCCGGATGAGCTGGAGGAGGTGGCTGGGGAGAGGGAAGCCTGGGCTTCTCTGCTTAGGCTCCTGCCCCCACGACCCGGCCCCGAATAAGCGGAAGAGGATGGATGGACCCATCCATCCATCCATCCATCCATCCATCCATCCATCCATCCATCCATCCATCGTAAGCACTTGTTATCTGGAGTTTCCAACAAATTTGAAATCCATGCTTCATATGGCTCAAAGTTGTTGATTTTTTTGTGGATCATTAGTCTGCCTTGGGGGTAAAAACTGCCATTTAAATCACTAAAAGACTTCATTGTACATGAGCTGGACAGATGTAAGTATAACTCCAGAAGCACGGATGGAACAGAGTATTAGACAGGTGAAGTGACACCCTTTAATGCAAAGGTTATCCAGAGGAATTTGGCCTTCATTGCGCTGCAGGCAGTTCAGTAAGCAGAAAGGCTTCAGGACTTAATTGAGCAGCATGCTGGGAGCATGTTTTCAGTGCAATAGTTGCAGAATTTATCACCACATGTGTGCGAACTGTTTAAGCAACAGTGGTCCTGGCATTTTCCCACTGCTCCGTTTCCAAATGTCAAAATGCAGACTTGAATTTAACGACCTGGAAGACGACTGTACAACTTAAATGACTTGCTATAAAGTACGCACTGGAATGCAGAGAGCATTTATCTGCCAGTGGAGTTGAATGGGTTTATTTTAAAGCAGCCATTGTCACTTTGAGTTGTCTTCATTCCCTCAACCTTGGCCGTTGCCACCATGGCAATGAGTTCTCACTGTGACTTAAAGAGGGCTTCAATAAACCAACTACATTATATGAGTCAGGTACTGAGAGCTTCACTTCTCTCCATCTGGGATTCTGTGGTGGAAAACCAAACAAAAACACCGTTGTTGCTGCTGTTTTGTTTGATATAGAGCCACAGAACAGGTAATGGGGAGCACATGGCGATAAAGGCTCCACGTCCAATGAACCAACTCAACACAGACCTCAAGGTTTTCAATCTCTCCCAGTACCACTAAATTCTTGTGTTGTGAGAGGTCTGTTTTCTCTTACCAGAAGAGTTTTTATCTGCCATGCCATGCAGCAAGAATTCTGCTAGTGAAAAAGGCAGCAGTTCAGCCATATTTATGATTTGTGATTCATTCTTCCAGACATCTTCACTTAACGCTTCAGTATATCATTTCTAGAGCTATGACAGCCCATCAAAATAGGATGGAACTGGCAGCACATCATTTGTCTGGTATGATCCACAGCGGAGCCTCGTCTGGCACGAGAAATAATTTGCACTGATTGTTTTAACGTTGCCCCATAAGGGTGGGGTTATTTCAATCCGCAAAATTCAGTGGTGAAAAAAGACTTTCCGATGTATCCTGATGCATCTGTGGCGTGGTTTGCCTCTCCCGCTCGCTGTTATTCCGAGTAACCTCTTATGAAACGTTGCTCCCAGTAGAGCAGGAATCTGTTTGCCATCAATTTTCTTGACAAATGGGGGTTGACATATAAACAGGCAAAAGTTGATTTTCATGAAGGAGATTATAATATGAGTGCTTGGAAGAGTAATTAGAAAACTTATTTATTTCATTGCTTCTCTCTAAAAGTGATTGTGATCGTATTAATGACTGAATGATTGTTAAATGTTGCAGCTGCCAGAGAGGAGAAGGAAAATTAGGGAAAATTAGGAAAAATCACCATCTCCTGCAGACATTTTCCAAACCTCCTGTTCGTATTTTTAGCTCTACTGGCAGCTGTCGTTACCCTGGACCCCATACTGCTGTTCGGTGTCGTTGGGTCTCGGAGAAGGTTGAGTAACACGGACCTAAACACAGGCGCAATTGTCTTCTCTTATGGGGAAATCCACGAGTTGATGGCTTTTCCATTTAGGTTTGTGGAGTTGGCTGGCTGGGGATGTGGGCTGAGAGTGTTGAAAGGAAAGCAGGGAGACCAAAGATTATACACTGTTTGTGCTGAGTCTTTGACCTTTAGGTTCAGTCTCGCTGAATAGCTTAGAAGAACCTTTGGAAAGAATTAGTGACTGTGACTGTATATTATATTGGGCAGATTCAGTAGTTTAACATACAAAGACAGCTTTTCATTATGTACTCGTGTGTTTTGTCAAAGTGACATTTTCAAAACCTCTTGCTTTCACAAAGCTGAACATTGCCACAGCTGGCCCTATCATATACTGTTTGTGTGCATGGTGGTTATCACCTCAGGCCTATGGTTGTGTCATCCCCGTATCAGACGTTTATCTGTCAGCTTGTTTCCTCCTGTTAGATGATTTTTTCCCCCAGTTTATTTGAATGTTAAAGTATCGTTACACAGAATATGTGATATTCTGCAGTATGTTTGATTTCCAGATGATTGGATCACTATGTGCTACTGATAACCATCCCAGTCAGGAGGGATCAGAGTGAAACTCACATTATAGATGTTATTTCAGGTGTATTACTTATCATATCTCTGCATCTGATGCTGGCTACAGTCATGCATTAGAGTGCTGCGCATTTTTAAATCAACATTGTTTTATTGAAAATGTATCAATCTGATTATTTCTACATTCTCTATGGTAATTCTTTAATTAATTTTGTAAATAGATATAAATATATTTACAAAAACTTCAAGAAGCTCCTATTATTTTTGTTGTTTATGTCTCCAGTGCTGTTGGTAAACTTTGCTCTTGTCTTCCTCACCTCAGACTGGTGAGGAAGGATGAAGATGAGCACCCAGTGATGGTGATTCTGTGTGTGACGCAGTTTTTTTAGATCATCGGCTCTGTTGTTTCCTGTTTGGCACCCGCAGTGAAGCAACAGCATTGACATGGGCTCACATTAAGTATCTAGATATGGATAATAGCTTGCATGTTGTAGGTCTGTTTTATGGTTATATAATGTCAGCTATTACTAATGAGATTTTTTACTGTTATTGTCAGATTTCGTCCCTTTAGAATTATAAGGTTCTATCTGACATTTTTGACGAAATTGACTTATTGTCATATTCTTATTCACTGACTGCTAAATCAACAATATGTAAGAGATTTATTTCAATTATATACAACTTTGGCCATTTTATTCACAAAACAAAAAGGTTCTATCTGCAAAATCAAGCTTTAACTTTGTATTATAGGGTTCTATTATTTAGTATCTGGCCAGAATGCAGATAGAACCTTATAATTCTAAGGGGACGATTTGTGTATAAATAAACTGCATAAATATTGAGGAAAATTAAGCAAGGAAATAACTGATTGACTCAGTAATTCTTACCAATTATAGATTCAAGAAAACAACAACACTTTATGTGTCTGCAAGATTTAGACAACTGAAGCTGTGGATGCAAACACAGATTTTTGCACATCCTGTTTATAAGTTGGCTGAGGTGGCAGGAGCTTTGGTAGCAGCAGCGCTGCCCATTGCCCTCACAGTCTGCAAACCTTCTTTACTCGGCTCCGTTTGGATCCTTTTTTGTTTCTGTTTGCATCCTGTGTGCACACACCCCTTTGGATTCTCCTCCTCTCTTCCCTCTCGCCTCTCATCCACACTTTCTCTTTCGACTGGGGACTGAGGAGGTAGGAGGGGTTCTGAGCATCGCTGTTCCTCCATGCTGACTCATGATGATAAATCCTTCATCAAAGTGAATCCAGGATGATGTAGAATGACCTCTTTTTCACAGGTCTACTTTGAGATTTGTTTCTGCATGTAAATACTGTAGATTGAAGTATTTGTAGAAGGAATTCCTTGAGGATCTCAAAGAATATTAAAGGAAGACATAATGGTGGCTGGAATGGTAATGCCGTTAGCCAACCTGAAGGCAATCTACGAGCTTCTCTTCAGAGATGGCGTCATTGTGGTTAAGAAGGACAGGCGGCCACAGTCCATGCACCCTGATCTCAAAGGGGTGAACAACCTAAAGGTGATCCGCACAATGGGCTCTCTCAAATCTAAAGGCTATGTCAGGGAGACATTTGCCTGGAAACACGGTTATTATTATCTGACCAATGAAGGAATCCTGTACCTGCGAGATTACCTGCACCTGCCTCCAGAAATCATGCCTACAACTCTTCACCGCATTTGTTGCCCTCCATCTTCTGCTCGAGTCCAGAGAGTGAAAGGCCAAACATCTTCCATGTCAGAACTGAAGGCCAGAGGAACAAAACAAGAGGATTTGATGGACAGAGACATTTACCGCCACAAGAAAGAACCTGACAGGCTTCCCAAAACCTTCAGAGGCTCCTACCAGTTATCAGTCGTTCAGCCTAGAGTTCAAAACGCTCCCTTATTCAAAGTAGACAAAGACTTCCGCAAAGAAGAGGAAGGCCACCGTAAAGTTTTCAAAGCTTCTCTTCTCCACCACGAGGACGAAGGCACCAGAGGTCATCACTCAGTCGAGGAGGCCAAGCAACCACCTCCTCAAGGTCTCAATTCTTCTTCAGTTGTGCCAAAGTTTCCCAGAAAGATCCAGACCGTTCAGATGACTACCAGTGTCCCAGTAACAGAAGTCCTGCAGGAATTAGTTAAGAACGCAGCTGCTGAACCACAAGCAGCTTATGAGTTTGTAAGTGTAGCTATGGCCACCATGAAGGTGGAGAAGGCTACGACTGAGGAACCTGAAAAAGAACCGATCCCAGATGCGATTAGAAGAGAAACCAAAGATCTGTCCTTGGGGGCGCTCGGAGAAGTGCTAGCTGAGGGTGAATGTGGCATACACATGGCAGCGGACCCCCAAACAAACCCTTTGATAGAAGAGCTTATTGATAATGAAGAGAAAGATGACGATGTTCTCGAGGAAGTGATCGTCTCTGATGTAGTGACAAAAGAACCCCACAAGAAGTTTCCATGTGATGTTGAGGAGCAAAAGCATCTGACTAAGGTTTTCAGCCCTGTGGATAAAAGCGAAACATCTGAGTGTGAATCTGAACACGACTCAAACAAACCTCTGCAAAAATGTCCAGAGGAAACAGCAACGGATTCTGACGTTACTGATACAGAGAACAAGAAAGTCAAGGAGACGGTAGTTTCTGCAGAAGTCATCTTAAAGTCTCATGTTGCTTCTGAAACCTCGTCCACCGTGGCCACTAAAGCAGACTGTCCCGTCCCTGTAGTCCCACCAGAGCGTCCAGTCTCTGCTCTGAAGGTCCCTCTGCTTCAGGCAGACTGTACCTCTGCCACAGAAGAACCTGAAAAAGGTCAAGATGTTCAGAAGACCAAGCCTGACTTCACTGAAGGTTTGAGCTTCCTCTATCACCTCCTCCTCTGTTTCTTCCTCTTTCCTTTGCAGTAGAGGCTATCTTGATGTTGCTATGGGCACCGCCTCTGTTTATGTGGATGATGGAGGGATAATTTAATCTTGTATCTCACAGATACGTGTAATGGTCCTGTCATTTTTCATGTAGCTAAATAACAACAAACTGCCAACCGGTGGCTTACTGCACAAACAATGATTAAGATTTATGACTAAATCTGAGTCATGCACATGTTTGCATACTGCGTGTTAACGAGGAGACATTTATGACAGTTATATTTTTGAATGCATAAGGCCTTATTTCATTTACATATGTGTAAACATCTGCTTACTGGACTCACTGTGACAAAAACTAAAGTAGAACTGTTAAGAACTGGACACACATGCATAGATTACATCTGAAATTACTGCATGTTCAAGCTGTCAGGCAGAGGATTACAGATTATTACTGGTATATACAGCAGAGCAGAGCAGGTTTTCCTGCAGTCAGAAAAAAAAACAGTGTGTCCAGTTCCCCATTAACAAACCAGTAATTCATTTAATATTTAATGAACATCTTATTCCTTCTGTTATCCCTCAAAAGTATATTTATACAGCACACTTAATTCCAGGTAGAAGCATAATGTGCTGCATAAACAACAACAGAGACTGCAGGACAACAATATATAGATGATGAAAAACTGAACCAAAAGAGGCAAAATAACATTAATTAGTAAAAGAATTACCTGGTTTTATAACTGATCAAAACAAACGAGGCAGTAAAGAAATAGAAACTTTAAAAGATAATTATTAACATTGAAAATATGTTAAAAATCACAAGTTAAAACCAGTAAATTTGATAAAATCAACAAAGTAAAACTAATAAAACAATCTGAAATCAGGTAAAAAATAATATTTAAAACCAGGAACTACATGAATGCTTTCATATGGGTTTGAAACACCGGTCATGTTGAACCACACCTTGAAGCCTAAAAGATAAAGCTTCTCTAGATTGATGGAGACCCGGGGGAATACCTGGAGGCCTGTTCATGCTGGCTCATGGCCTACTAACTATGGGGCTTCAAACAATTATAAATCTAACTAGAAGGCAAAGCAGTTACTGCTGTATGAGCGTAAAACTCTGTCCACCGGAGTCTGGGGCAGCTGCAGCTGATTAAAGACAGTTTGAAGTCCACGCACACCTTTGAAGAATCCTGCTGAGACGTCACCGTGTGTCTGTGCGACTGATTTGAGTTAATTCGGGCATCTTCTGTTCTGCAGCTGCGTGCACTCGTGCGTGTCTCCTCATCTTACAGAACATATTGGCTTTCATTAAAAGTTCCCAGACCTTCTATTTACAAAGAGCATAAAGACTTATAAAAGATTTTGATCATGATGAATGCTTCTGCATAATCCACAAATTGAATTCCCTGGCTCTACCTTTTTAATATACATCTGCCTGAGAACTTTCCATTGTCGAGGCTGATGTATGACTCAGCAGAGCCTGGAAAAATGTGAGTGCCATTAAGCCACACTCAGCTTTTCCTGCCCGTGCGTCCACAAAAAGGGCGAAGCAGCAAAGCAGTCCAAAACAGAATATGTGGCATTTGCCACCTTTCATCTAACCTTCACTCAGCCCAGCCAGCAGAGAACATGAACTCCAACATTTAAAAAAGACCATACTGTACTCGAGTGGATTAGCCACAGCAGAACACAGTGTGCAACCTGCTGACTCCTTGTCTAGTATGTGCTGCATTTTTCATGTGATTACAGAAACAAAGAAAAATCATCAGGAAACATCTTTTTGGCTTTGATGGAAATGAATTTTTCTAGAGACTTTATGGAGGCTTTGATTCAACACGGCCAAGGTAGGAAGTCTTTATTGTTGCAACAGTTCTGTCGTCTTACCAAAAGGTGTCAGCACAGAAATGCTTTATGGCCGGTCTGCGGCGGACCAGAGAGGGTGAAGCAGGTATGGGTGTGTCAGTAGATCAGATAACAGCCGAGGAACGGCCTTTGTGTCTGTGATTAAATATCAACAGACTTTAAAAAAAAACACAATTACATGTTTATTGTCTGATTTGTTTTGATACCAGAAGAAGTAATGTGTGTTTATTTAGAGATTAAGAGCAAAGAAAATTATAGTTCAGAACTCTGAGACTGAAGACCTGGAGTCAGACACCACCCAGGCTGCCCGGCTGTGTCCGGGATCAGGTTTCCAGCTGTAAAATACGGAGGGGTGTGGGCAGCAGGACGGCCTCTGACTGGATGCTTCACGGTGAAGAAGAAGCAGACCTGGGTGGGTTCAGGAGTAATGCACAGCTGCATGGATAACATATCTGAAGATGCCCTTTGCTTCCTTTATCTGCAGGGCTGCAACCAATAACCTATTTCTTTCTGTGTTGGTTAGTTTTTGGCACATTATTCAGCTGTTTAAAAAAATAAAAAGTGAAAATGTAAAAATAAAGAGAACCAACTTTTGACTATATAGAACAAAAAAGGAGAAAATATGTGCATTTGAAAAGTTTTCTTAGTGAAAGACGATCGATATTGTGACACTTTGACTATTAGAGAACCTTTTCAGGACTTTTTTGCACTTTAAATAGCATATGAACAGCATCTCAGATCACACTTCTGCACACACTCCTCCAATCGCATTGAACATCCTGTATAATGACAATAAAGGCATTCTATTCTATTCTAGTCTAGCATCATAAGTTCAACCATATTGTTAGAGAACTGAGCTAATGCGTCCATGTTGGAGTCTTTGTCCGATCTGATTAAAATGTTCCATCTGCGACTCTTTAAAACAAAGCCGAGCTGCAGCAGTCATACAGACTGATGCATATCCTGTGGACACGGGGGCACAGCTGCACTGTTGCCAGTTTTTTTATGGCTTTCACAGAGCAGCCTTTGTTATAGCTGGCAAAAGTCACGTTTTCCGCTCTTTGTCTAAATCCTGTAAGAAAATGTGAATGTGTCCCTGGGAGTTTTTCTGAAGCCCTGCACATGGAGCCCGTCCAGCGGCGCTCGCAGAAACCACCACGCATGAGATGCTGTTTCCACTGAGGAAAGCCTCACAAATTAAACCAAACTCACAGCGCTGAGTAGTTTTGTACTTCCCAGCCGTGCCTCCGCTTTTCTCTCTCTCTCTCTCTCCCTCTCATTCCTTTTTTTTGCTGCCTTTACTGCACGCCCCCCCGTGTTTTTATCAGAACATAATGTCATGAGGTCAGCTTTGACTCTTTGGCAGTTCTGCATTTTCTCTAAAAGTTGTGAAGACGCTGAGAGAAGATGGACTTGTGCTGTTGCATCTGCCCAGGACCCCCAAATGGTAGGTTTGATTTTTACCAGGAATCTTTTCTCAGAGATTTTTAAGGATGCTGCATCAAGAGTAAACTATGCTGAGGGTAATTTCTTTCATTTTGCTCACCATGTGAGGACCATGTGAGGACCATGTGAGGACGCTGCCACTCCCAGTGTCAGTATTTTAGATTTTAAAAAATCTCTGACATTCCTCACATTGCTTCCCTGACCTAACCTTTGCTGTTATATGAATGTTCGGCATTAACATCGGAGGCATTTTAACTGAAACTTTAAGAACTTCTTACTTAATTAACTGTGTAGCCTTGTGGATTTTGGCTGTATCGCTTACGTGGGAGTATGCAGAATATGCATCACGGTATGGGAATCATTGAGCGAGTGCATACCATGTGAGAATAGGGGGAGTGGGCTGGCTCCTCCCAGGAAGGAGTGGCAGAATTAATTTATTCCAGACGTCTCTGCTGCTCCCCTGGATTTATTCCCTTTGCTCAATCCTCACTGTAACTGATTGCCAAATTGCAGTGCCAGTTTCTGAGGCTTTGGGGATTTGGTGGACATTTTCAAGCAGAGATCATGTAAGGTCTCTCCCAACACTGTAGACCAACAGCACCCACTTACACAGACCTTTTCCTCCTTTGTTGCAGCTACACTTCTGCTTCTGGATCAGCTACTGGTCTTTGGAGCAAATTTTAAATGCATTCAATCTGTGCCTGAACATTTTTCTTAAGTATAAGTCCTACACATGCTCCTATATATGCTTCTTTATATAGATTGACACAGTGCTCATGCTAAAGACAGCATGAGGTCGAGGTTGTCTCGTCTATTTTTGCTTTTTTATGGTGCGCTGTTGGTGTGCAGCATCATGTTGCTGTAAATGTGTGAGGGTGACACTAATCTTGGCTTTGGGTGTCTGGGTGGCTGCACACCAGCCTAATATCATTTCCATTGTTCTGACACTGGCAGCGAGGCTGTTTTACCTCCAGAAAGGTTTATTATTTGTGATGTGCGTGTATCCCTGCAGGTGTAGTGAGTCTCTCACACCTTTGGCTTTGAGTCAGGCTGGTGAGGAGAAGCTCCCACAGAGGAATTTGCTCATGATCGTTTGTGACAGAGCAGCATTTTAATAAAGCTGATTGACAGATCTGAAAATGATTGAGCTTAAAGAGGCATCCTCGGAAGGCGCTCAGTCCAGTTTGAGAAAACATTTTCCCTCGAGGCTTTTCTGGGTGCCAGGATTAGATGGCAAAAAATGAAAAGAACTTAAAGATTTAGAGGCGAACAATGCAGCTGGTAGATCAGAGATGCTGAAACAGTTGGTTGTAAAACAGGATCCAGTTTAATCAGGCTTTGGGAAGCTTATACACACTGGATGTGCTGTCCAAACATGAGGAAGCCATTAGAATTACGGGGAATTGTGGAGTTGCATAAGGGGAATGAATTGATAGGGAGTGGGTTATTATGTGTAAAATAAAAATGGGAGGCATGGCTTCAGTATAAATATTTGGAAAAGGCGGAAGGGGTTTGGCCTGGGATGTCTGTGACTCGTAAACCGCGATGGAAACTGGGCTTCAGAGAGGAAAAGAAAACTTATGGAGTGAATTAGCTGGAAACTTTGACAGTGGCTCACAGTGGCTTTTAGTTTGCTTCTTATCAAGGCTGACTTGAGTCAGCGCACTCTGTGTGTGTGTGTTTTTGTCAGTCACACAAAACAGACTCATATATTATTAACTCCTGCAGATAGGCTGCGGCTAAGAAGAAAAGCAGAGAGCCAGATCCTGTAGGGGAAAACCAGTGGACTCGGTCTGTGGAGGGAGACAAAACTTATTTTAACTCCATAAGCTGCGCGTGCTGCTGCAGCTACTTTTGAAAGAAATGCAACTTTAAATGACTTGAAAGTGAATATATAAGAAAAAGCGAGGGGAATTGTAAAAGCAGAGAGTTAAAAGGGGGAGGGAAAGAGTGAGAGAGATCAGCCACTTCTGCCGGAGGACTGAGTCACCGAGCAGAGAGGAGAGGGAGGGGTGCGCTTTCGTTCTTCTGTCTTGTAAAAGTCGTGGACAACTTGGCTGCAGAGCTCGTTTTAAAGTCCGGAATGGCACCACACCCCTAGGCGCTCCCCTACGCCT
>JASGAU010375121.1:6076-16461 GCA_030220045.1 Australoheros facetus | reverse complement strand
TCCAAAGCACAACTCCAAATGTTCAAATGAAAAATCATACTGTGTAATTTCCTCCTAGAAAGAATTGCGGGCAATGAATGAGCCTTGAGGCAAAGATGCCTCAGCAAATGCAACCCCGCAGAAACAGGCTTTCATTCCTTCTGAAAATGCCTCAGTCACACTAGTGTTTACCTTCAGCTGTTGGATGCATACTGCCTTTAAAAAACCTGGTCTCAAAACACAGTGTGCCCCAGGCTAGCAGGATCAATCCTTAGTAGGAACTTGAACCAAACACATATATAGTTTTCTTTTGTTAACATCAGGTCAGGGATGTGAATTCCCCTTCTGGCAGCATGGTATAAACATATAGGAATAACCAGCTTTGTCTCCAATCACAGGATCCAAAATACAATTAAGTTGATTTAAAGCAGCAGGAGCTTAGGTATCAGTGGAAGGTGCTTCCTAGCCCTGAGAAAAATGGACCTCTCAGCAGCCTCTGACACGTAATGACTCCTGCAGTAAATACTGTTTTTTGTCAGAGTTGCCTTTGTGGCTACCTCAATTAGATTACCTCATGTGTAATTCCTCTGACGGAGATGTTTCGAGAGACGGAAACCTCATCACGTGCAATTTGCGCACACATACCTGCCACCTTTTTTATCATTAGCAGCTGACAGGTCCGGCCAGCCAGAAGCCTTGGCTGCAGACCCTGGCAAGGGAATCTCCCTCTCCTCATTCATTACTGAACCAAGAGACCTTTCACTGTTCATTTGTGTAGTCCAGAGAGTCGGAGATTCCTTCAGGGTTACAAATGATGCACTATTCACTAAATTGTTCCAGCCATATTTTTCATCCACTACCCCAGTGGCCTACCATCTTAAGAGTCATCTTGTTGGAGTTCTTGCACACTGACCTCTTTTAAAGCCATGCTGCTCCCTGCCCTTTGGCCATTGCTCACTTGTCAGGGCTGGCTAAAGGAAGTCCATTGTTGTGTGAAATGGCCAAGGACCTGTCTGCTCAACTTCTAAAACCTTAGAAACAGCTGCACCTCAATGAGCATACAATTTTCTGTCCCCAGTGATCCTTTCATTCTATACAGCCTCAGGATGCCACACAACCCTGCTGTTCCTCTATCCCCCATTTCAGCCCACTGTTTTCCTTCCTGGTGTTTCCTCCCTCCTCCCACTCTCTTTGTCATTGCTTTGTTTACTTACACAGTGCCTCAGCGAAGCAAATGCACCTGTCCTCTGAGCAATATTTGGCATCTGGATATCTCCCTTGGCGAATGCCTTTGTAACTCATCAAATGCTCTTTTGAAGCTTGCTCAGTATTCAAGCAGTGATGCATGCCAGGGATCATCACAGGTGAAACCGTTTCAAGTGTCAGTCTGATTCAAAAGGTCAAGCTGCCACAAGCACTTTTACTAGTTAACTATGTTTAAACTGAAAAAAAAAGTTCATCCTGCACAGCGTCTGCATCGTCAAACAGCAGATGGAAGCTTTGCTACTATGCAGCTTTATTGTTTGTTGTGTAAATTGAACATGTCCAGTCTCACCTGAGTATTTTATGATGCACTCATAATAATTGTGATGCATGCATGTATGAAGCTTTAGTGTCTCATGGCTTTATCTTAGAAATTTTCTCTTAACCTCAAAGGATGGATTCTACATTTAGAACAGCTGCTGTCGTTCAGTCGCAAGTTGATGGTGTTGTGCTTTTACACACACTCATATTGTTATCCTTCATACAGATGGATATGTTTATGGGCCTAACATTAGTCACCAGGTTTGTTTTTGTTTCTTAGGAGTAAAACTCATTAACAGCTGATTCAGTTTATTGTTCATTTCACATAAATTAGAAATGATTAGTTTACTGAACATTGGATTATTAGACAGTAACCAAGGCTTCAATCCAAGTTTCATGAGTCAGATTCCTTTTCTGGCATTTCTATTGTTTAAAATTGAAATTAGAACAAAATGCAAAATTAAAGCTAAAAAAATGTAGTTTCAAGAACATGAAACCGAACCAAAATACTACACAACTGATGAATAAACAATTGATTAGAAAATGAAACTTCACTAATTTCACTGACATCATCCTAATATCATACAGTGACCATTATTTGTGTACTTTAGTCAGTAATCATAATTTAATGCTAATATATATGAGTCACATTAACCCAAATATAAATAAACTTTAAGAAGAAGTATTTCCTGTGCCATAAAGAGATATTCTGAGGTGTTATTTACTGACAACTTTTCTCTAGATATTTTGCTAACAGTTTCCTATCACATATTTTGCTGTCTTCCCCAATATTCGGTAATTACAGCTGCACTCTATTCTGTTTTTTCTTAATAGGAAGTCAAACTGACATTGCAGGAATACTTGATCGCTGTTGCCTGGAACCTGTAATCCCATCCGCCTTGAGTTTTTTGTTTTTATCTTCATCAGAGTGTGTTACTGGCAGATTCTTGCAGATTCCCCGCCAAAAAGTTGACTTTCTCTTCTTCTTGATAGATGTCACATCAATCTGAGTTATTTGTAGAAGTGAGTGGGAGTACTCTAAATGCCATTCTGATTCTCTGTTCTCCCTGTATGTCATCAGAGCTACGATATGGTACTGAGATTGTTGACCAGTGTGTTGATGTTGGTAGACGTTGTCATGGTCTTAACACAAGAAAAACAGTTGTTAAATAATCATAACCTCTGTATTGGTGCATGTGAAGAAGTACATGGCAAAGAAAGAAAATACTCTAATGCAAACAATGTAAAACAATGGCTTTTTGCCACTAAAGCAGCTCTGGCCCAATGGGGGTGTCCAGCGGTGGCAGTGGGGCATCTGTGCAGCAGGCTTGTTCTGATGCGTCTTGCAGATGAGCGATTGGACTGGGAGTTTGGAAACTTTAGGGCACTTTTTTGTGCGTCACCTGTTTCAGAATGTGCCTGAGCAGTTATTGTGTTGTGGTGGGACCAGTTATTCTGCTGGGCGAGACCACTGCTGTTGGGGAGTGCTGTGGATGAGTTTGCTTGGTGTAGTAAAATGTGTCAAAGTAACAAACAAATGAATTCCAGGACCTAAAGTTTATGTGACGGCCCTTTGGCAATTGGTCAGTACTGGTTGTCAGACGTCAGTCCTCCTTTCAGGTCCCTACCTCATTTAGAAACTGTCTATATAAGCTTCATACATCCCCCACCCCACCTGCATTTCAAGCACTCAAATTGGTTTTTATTTTAATAAATTCAGCTTTGTTACCTCTTTTCTTTGTTTAAGCAGGATCATATGTTAATATTGGTTCATGTCTGATGTAGACTGTACAGTATGTGTATGTGTGAAGGTTTTTAGGATCAGGAAGAAAAGCCAAGGCTAACACTGCTATGAATGGAGATCCTAATAAAAATAATAAAATATGTCCTGAATGAGCTGGCCAGCAGAACATTATATCACTGATATACATTTCATATGTCGGTAGTTTCATTGTTGAGGCCAATCACTGTAAATAACACAAGAAAAAAAAACTGTACGCAAGCCGTTTTTGTTCAGTGTTAATGTCTTCTCTGTGTATCATGAGCTGACGTTTATCCTTCTGTGAGTCAGCTATGGGTCACCTTGATAATCTATTCAGTAATATGACACAAAGGGAATTGTGAGTGCATTGACTTGTGCACAACCTCAGGTAATCTGCACTACCTGTTTGAGCATTGTTCTTAGAGGTCAGAGCTCTAGTGTAGCTTTAACTGTAGTTTCATTGTATAAGAACAAATGGGCCTTTGATGTCAGCCATTATTAACATCTTCCTGCTGTATTCTGTCGCTCGAGACGTACAGGCGGGTTTGTGTGTTGGTGCATGGCCGCGTGTGTCACTGTGAGAAAGGATTACTTTCTTGTCAAGGTGAGTCTCTAAGAGAATTTATTTTCTCTCCTGTGTTGTTCGTATAATTTCAGAAGGAAAAATTTGCATGGATTTCTTGCATCACTGCTGCGATGTACAGCACTCTTTGCATGCCTTTTTAATGATTTATGTTTACTGAAATGAATAGAAGTCATTGAAGAAGTAAACTATTTGCTTCAATGTGGTACTATTTTTCACTGCACTTTTACTCGCCTTTTTTTTTTAACCTTTATTATGAGATATATTAAAGTGTTTAACATTTGTCATTTTATATGAGTGCTGTAAAGCTGCATTTTGCACCTGTTCACCATGTCTCATAATGACAGGTTGTAATACCTGGATATTGAGAACCCCTGCCTTGAGCAGACCTGACTAGGCTGAACAATTGGACCCACTCAATAATGTATTACATCCACTTTAACACTCAAAGAAAGCGGTATAACTCCAACTTCATCATTTCCTATTGTACTACTGCTTTTATTAGGTTTGATTGCTAGAGCTCAAATGTGTTGAAAACTAAGTCACAGTTACGGCTGATGCATTAGCCCTCTTGTATGTGAGTTGTTTCTCAGCAGATTGTCATAACCATTTATACTTGTTTGCTTCAAAGAAGACTGCAGCGAGTCAGGCGAATCAAAAGCATAATTGCTGTAAGATTAGAAGAAGTTGAAACAGGAAGCAAAGCAGTAAGTTTTCTGTAGAAAGACTAATATTTTGGTATTTCTCCTGATAGGTCAAAGAGATGCCTGTGGTGACCAGCGGGTTTGCAGATCATACCTTGAGCCCAGCTGTGCAACAAGTTAAAAACCGGAGGCTTTTTAAAATCTGAATTTTTTTTATTTTCACAAACTAAAATAACCAGTCACATGAATCTTCTCTCTCTACAAAACAGTAGTGGAAATATAACAATCCTGTATATATGATAATGGGGTTTTTGTGAACTCATTATAGCTTTTATAAGATTATATAAGTAAGCTTGATGGTTATTTTCTTTTGAATGCTTAGGCTCTCTTCATCCTAGACAATACTTACTCCATAAGAAACTTTTCTTGGTGCTTGTAAAACACAGGGGGTTTCCTCGAGAGCTGAAAAATGAAGCCAGCATGTACAAGGCAAAAACTGCTGCTCCTCCAAAAAGGAATCAGTCCCCACAGACTTCTGTGTTAAAATGCCCAAATTCACAGCTTTAAAATGCATATTTACAGCCTGGTACGGAAAGCGGTTTGGGCGTTTATGGATAGATTTTCCTCTCATAACAAGTAGGATGTTTTTTGTTTTTTTTTTCCCTTTCATCCACCTGGATCATTGAGCTGGGGGCATGGTTGCTTTGACTACCAGGTGTTCCAGCATCTATTACTTTGTGTCCTTAAACTGGACCACCTCACTGTGTGTTACTGGACCCTTTTGGAGCATTATTAATTGATTATATGGCTATTATTATGCTTTGCTGTGTAGTACAGACCATCCAAGAACTTTGTCCTTCGGTGAAATTGTAGTGTTTTATTAGTCCGCACTATTTAGCTGATACTGACTGTCTGTTGCGCCCATACAATATATGAATGTACCTTGCTAACCAAGACTGATGGGGTCATAACGTGGAACCTTGGTGTAATATTAAAGTTAAAAACACATTTTTTTCCCATGCTGGCTTTTAGGCAGCTCTCTGGCACTGTTGAAAATAGGTGTGCTGTATCTGTACTGTGATTCAACAGGTACACTGCATGTAATTTATTTTCTCTAAATGAGTTATGAAGAGCAGTGTGCCCCAAAGAGCTGAGCAGCAGATCCTGTGCCTGAATACAGCTCACCTGGTGCACCCCAGGAGACTTGAAATACAAGAACCACTCTGAGATGCAGCTTATTAGTATTTTTCAGTATATGTGAAACATATTTGTTATATGTATCCTTTTAATTTAAGGGCACAGACAGTTCATTATTCATTATGTTGATAAATTGCATTTATGTGTGTAGCAGGGGTTTCTCAAGGTTTTTTAGGCTATGAATACCTTAGAGGGGAAAAAACTTCCTGGGTACTGCCATCTAACTGTTACAGCAAAGACATCATAAATATGACATTTTTAAAAAAAAATCTTGTAGAATACATCAGGGTTGAAAAACAATGTTTTTCGCAGCATTCATACAAAATTTGTAACGTTTTTTTCTTTTTGCAATGATGGTGCATTATCTTAAATCAGCATGTGTACCTGTCAGTACGGAGCATCGGTTCTTGGATTCAGAGTTGGCAGTTCACAGGTGTGTAATCAAGCTCAGAGTTCATTGTGACAACACTGAGGTTGACGGCTTCTGCGCTTTTTAGTGAAACTGTCTCAATGTTAACAATTTACTTTTACTCGCAGGTGTGTTCCTCAACTTTCAGCTGGAAAAAAGTCATTGCATGTATTCTGATGCAAATCACCAAAAAATGTCTCCTCACAGCATTTTATGTTATAAGGTAAAGGCCCTACAACGCTACACACAGAAACCTAATGACTCCTCGAGCTCCTGTGAACAAGCACTTGGCAGCAGTAAGGTACAGTGCTGGCTCGCTTCATTTGGCTTGTGGCCTCATCAGGCTCATTTTTATGGGTCAGTTCAGTTTGATGAATTTAACCATTATTTTTAACCATTATTTTTTGCATATCCATTAATAAGATGTCACAAAGTAAACTGAGAAGCACTGGTGTGTTCAGCTGCTGCACATAAATATAGAATAAGTGGCAGCAGTAATGACAAGGCTGCTCCATCTCTGAATATAATGTGTACCATTATTGAATCAAACTACCCTGTGAAATGTATAAATTTCAAGTGGCTGTTAAATTATAGTAACTATTGTACTTGTGCATCCTATTCAAAAACAAGTGCAATCTGCAACAAGTATACATGAAAATATCAAAGAACACTTGAAGTGTAGGACAGAAAGTAACATTTCTGGCCTCAATTAGCTCGGCTTATTAAAAAATTGTGTCTAAGGTCACAGTGTCTCTATAATACGTTTTGACATTTTTGTCAATTAAATGGTAAATGGACTGGTATTTATATAGCGTCACTACTACCACTTCTCAGCTGAGCACTCAAAACACTTTTTACTGCAAGTCTCATTCACCCACATTCCTGCCAAAGCACCTTGTCTTACATTAGCACACACATTCACACTCCAGCAGATGCATCGGGAGCAACTCGGTGTTCAGTATCTTGCCTAAGGATACTTTGCCATGTGAATTAGAGGCGTTGGGGAGGAGCTGCCCATGCTATCCATTTTTATTCCATTTTGCAGTTTTATTTTCAGTTCTGTACAATTACATTTTATTTATATAGCGCCAATTCACAACAACAGCCTCCTCGAAGCCCTTTGATATTAGAGCAAGAACCCCCACCAAACAGATGAACCCCTTTGAGCAACCACTTGGCAAAGGTGGAAAGGAAGAACTCCCTTTTAACACAGAGACCTCCTACAGAACCAGGCTGAGAGAAGGGCAGTTATCTGC
Organism: Australoheros facetus; assembly: GCA_030220045.1. Lineage (NCBI taxonomy): Eukaryota > Metazoa > Chordata > Actinopteri > Cichliformes > Cichlidae > Australoheros > Australoheros facetus. The sequence goes on along the minus strand of JASGAU010375121.1, from coordinate 9,107 downwards.
CTCGACCAGTTGGGGATGAGGGGAAAGAGAAGAGGGAAAAAGGAGAGCATATCAATCCATTAGGAGTGAAAAATGAATCATGTCTCCTGACAGCCTGATCCTATGGTAGCATAACTGAGGGATGGTTCAGGGTCACCTGATCCAGCTTTATCAAAAATTAAAGTGTTAAGCCTAATTTTGAATGTAGAGACCCAAACTGGGAGCCGGTTCCAGAGCTGTCAGAAAAGGATTGTTAATTGAATTCTGGATCTAACAGGGAAAAACTGAGGCTACTTTGATTTCTACCAGTGTATAAATCAGATGAAAGTACTGTATTATCATTATTATTAAGTTTCCAGAGCTGATCATTTTTTTCCATTTATACTTTGCTACATAGCTGTTAGGCCTCAATTTAAAAAGTGAACTTTTCTGATCAATAATGCAGCAACCAGACTCTGGAAACAGTGTTGTCTTATGTAACATCCTGAAAGCTGGTTATCAGGACAGCACCGTGTAGCTTGGCTTGTGAGATTTTACCTTCCTGCCTTGATTGACTAGATAATAGAATGCATTAGAGATGCTTTAAACACAAAAAAACACCATCACATTTGGTTCATTTTCTTCTCAGTTTGACTCGTTTTTATCAATATCCACATTTAATAGCCCATTTTTTTAAAAATAATGCTATTATCTATGATCTCATTGGTTAATCAGGAAAATCGATTTTTTTTTTTTAATTTCTGAGGCAACTGTTGGAGTTTGTCACAAAGAAACATTGTTCTCAAGTGCTGACTGAGCATTCAAAACCCTTCATTTCTGCAGGGTTTCTGCAAGTTAATGTGAGACGATGGCTCACATGTCCATCACTTTACAGGCGAGCGAACGGGGCAGGCTGTGTGACTGATTGCCATGCTGATGTAACATACACTGGATTACATTGCTGCAGCTGTGCAGCTATATAACGGGTAAAAATGCATTAAAAGTTGGAAAGAGAAGGAGAGAGATGTGAGGAGTGAGGCTGAGGGTCAGCAATGAATCCAGGCCGATCACCCAGTCGTGAAGAACTCAACTGCCAGGGTTTCAGTAATGATGCTAGAAGAATATGTCGAAGGTAGAAGAGTTGCTTACATTCATCTAAAGATTCCTTGAGTGTCTGGTAGGTTTGTATGGCTTTAAATAGAAGTTATGTGTAAAACCAAAAGGTTGTGGGTTGGCCTTGGGGAAAACTGTAGCTTAGCTTTATTGTATTGGAAGAAGACTTGAGAAATGCAATGCTTGCTCTGTATTTGTGTTATCCATCTCAAGCCTGGGTGTAGACACACTTCATTCATAAGAGATGTTTCTCAAAGCCTCATGAAACCTCTCTCAATAATAATTTAACATCTGACACTCTATATAATATTTTTTTAAATATAACAGTGAAAAAGTAGAAATGGAAAGCTCCGTATTCATCAGTGAAATCAAATCTTGTCCAGGAATTGGCATCAGAATTAGTGACATGAAACCAAGCTCTTTATATGCACCATTTCACACAGTAACAAGCCAATCTGATTGAATGCCAAACAGTGGAATTACAGGAAGAGACTGTTGTGTTCAGACTGTTTCCTGTCATCACTGATAAAATAATACCTGAGATCTGTTGTGCTATGATTGAAACAGACAAATAGCTTTTTTTGCCTCTGTGCATCACTCCTTTTGTTACCAGCAATGGCACAAAGTTAAGTCCAATTCTACCCTCTGTAACACTGAACAGGAAGTGGACTCGTCCACATTAATGAGATGAAGAATTTATGGTTGGTATATGCCCCCGGATGACCTTGCAGCCTGGTGCTCTGCCAAAAACAACAAACGTTCTTCATTAGCAGTCTGAATGGGGGCTTATGCTGAAACACATTAGTATGATGGGTTCATAAATATATGGATTAATGTGATAAATTATTGCCATATTTTTCAGGTCATTTCAAGTGGCATTACCATACTGTTTTTAATGGGATGTTTGGAAGTACATACAAATTGCAATTAATTAAACATTTTTAAAAGATAATATTTCAAATGTAACACAAAATGTGCAGGTTTTTTTTTCTAGAAAAGTTTCAACTAATAAAAGCACAGAAAGGCAATCAGCAGATTAATGTGGACTATAAAGTCATATTTAATGATTCTTAAGGAGTATGGCAAAGTCATAACTTCAACTTCAGAAGCCATTAAACTGCTTACATTTCCATTTAAACCAAGGACCAGATATTTTAGGATGATTCATAAAAGATATTAACAGAAAAAAACACAGTAGAAAACTTTATTGATAATCTATTTTAAACTCTCTTTTAAACTCTTATGATAAACTAAATTGATAAAATAATAATAACATGGTATTTACGCCATGAACCCAACACTTGGGGTGAGCAAATCTCAATCAAATCAAAGGCTTTCTTCAAGATGCAGGTTTACACCAAAATGAAAGAATGAAGGTATTATTGTAATAAATCCTTAAATCTGCCTCCTTTCAAAGCTTCAAACCCTTTTAGTGTGTTTTAATTAAGACTTTAATTAAATGGGAGTGTTAGATAGCATATAAGGGTGAGTCTCTAATGGGTGTCTGTGTTCATAAATTCTTGGTTTTAGCTTGTGAAATGTTTTATCAGTGTTAACTTTACCTCATGGGTATGAGATGAGCTCTTTGATTTTGATCTTTTACCCCTACAAAGATGTTTGAACTGTTGTAGTTTAAAAAGCACAGAGCACCTGCACTGCATTTAGAATAGTTCACCTTTTTTCCCCTGCTGTTTGAGAAGTGTCTAATGTGCATGGGAGGATATTTTTATATTTCTGTGCAGACTGTTGATATTAAAACTCTAACACCCAGTGACAAATGACATATTCATTATATGGATTATTATTATTTTTTTTTTTAGAACATGGATGATTATAGAAAAAAGGATTTAAAATAAATTCTAGTATTCCTAGAGTGGCATTTTAAATTTGAATGCACATGTTGAACAGCTCTTAGTGTTGGGTTTATAAAATCAAGCATGGGGTCTTGTTGCAGCATTAT
>JASGAU010375117.1:0-12154 GCA_030220045.1 Australoheros facetus | reverse complement strand
AAAAAAAAAAAAAAAAAATCCTCATTCGCTGTCCCCTTAAATATAAGGTAGAAGAGCAGGCGTACACAGAAACGGATAGAGCTGCGTACCTGACATGACCCAGTTGTAAAGACCCTCTCTCTGAGGTCATACAGAGCCAAGAGGTGACAAATCAGAGTATTTAGAGTCGCCTGAAGTCCGAACCTTTGGCCGACATCAGCGATGCCAAGGACCCAAGATCAAAATGCATTCACTTTGCTGTCATGTGTGTTTAAGAAAATGTGGATTTATCTTGAAAAGTTTTTAAGTAATTTTCTGAGATGTGATACTAGAATATGTTGACAACATCGTAAATAACAATTTAAAACCATAAATTGTGTGTGTGTGTATATATAATTCGTTGTGGTTAGCCAGTATTGTATAATAATAAATTATAATATTAATTTTACGCTAGGTTTAGATACTTGGGACTCCTAAATCTTAAGTCCACAGGGACATGTCAGTATGAAGATGACTCGTTTGTCTAATCAGTCATTTAAATTGCAGATATCTTTTAATTAATCTTAAGAAAGGCCTTAAATCAATAACTTGAACTCTTTTCTAGTTTTCAGTTTGTCAGATAATGCTTTAGTTACCTGACAATAATATAATGAGATGATTACTTATTATATAAATAAGTGAAAATCACATTTATGACTTTGTTTTAACAAAAGATTAAGTGAAACTTCAAATTAGAAACTTCAAAGTTGGTATTAATTTGTAGTTCTGTTGAGTTATTCTTCCAAAACAAAGTGTTGTTAAGATGTGATTAAGATGATTGTGTCTCTCCATGTGCTAGGTGAGCTCTCCATGGAGAAGGTGAAGGTGAAGAGGTATGTATCAGGTAAACGTCCTGACTACGCGCCAATGGAGTCTTCTGATGAGGAAGAAGAGGACTTCCAGTTTGTGAAGAAGGGAAAGGAAATGGAGCCAGAGGTGGAGCTTGAGGAGGAGGAGGTCTCCGATCCACGTCTCAGACGTTTGCTGAACCGTGTGTCGGAGGACGTGGAAGAGAGGTGCACAGCTTTTAAGATTTGATTTGACTTCACTGAAATGATCGTGCTGAAAAGCCGATGTGACAATGTGCTTTCTGCTTCTCTGTCCTCAGGCTTGCAAGACACAGACAGATAGCAGAGCCTGAAGTTGTGGCTGAGAGCAGCGAAGACTCTGATGAAGGCACGTGGCACCCACAGCGAGAGGAGAGCAGTGAAGAGGAAGAGGAGGAAGAAGAAGAAGAAGTGGATGATGAGGTTGCTATAATTAAATGTCTTGAATTGCGTCTTTCTTTTTTTACATCTTTACTTTATTTGCACTAAGAATTTTTTCGTCTTATCGTGAATAGGAAATTGAGAGGAGGCGAGCAATGATGCGTCAGCGAGCCATAGAAAGGAAGAATGAAGAGATGGAGGTGATGGAGGTGGAGGAGGAGGGGAAGTCAGGGGAGGAGTCTGAGTCTGAGTCTGAATATGAGGAATACACCGACAGCGAGGACGAAGCAGAGCCACGGCTCAAACCTGTCTTCATCCGCAAGTATGAGCTGAAACCACAGAGAAAGTTTGTAGCAACAAATGCTCTCAAACCCGTAAACTGTCTTTATCAGTGTCACAGAGGGGCGACAGTCTCAGTCAGGGTTTCTGTGCTACATGCTGACGTAATTTGCCAGATCAAGACGTGAAGATTTCCAGAAAATATCTCTTGCATATCTAAAGGAACAAAAATCAGTAAGGTCCCTTATGAAAAAAATACACATTCCTATGCGTGATGGTGCAAGGGTTAGGGGTGAGTTATTGTTCAGTTAAAGTCTTGTTTCATGTGTGCTTTGCCTCGTTTATCCAGAACAATCATGTCACGTGGAAACAAACAGCATATTTTGGATGTATAATCTTGAGCTGTTTACACACAAGAATGTAGGAACATTTCCAGGGAATCAGGATATTGTCCAGTTTTCCTTTTTCACATATGGCTGTGGCTCAGGAGGTAGAGCAGGTCATCTACTAATCAGACAGTTGGTGGTTCGATTCCTGGCATGCAGGCCTACAGGGAGGATGCTGTACATACATGGAATCACCAAAGACCTGAAAGCAGCACGAGGAGCACAAACAAGAACAAGAATAATCCTTAGACCTGTTGTTAATAACACTGCCTCCGATGACTGTAAATGGCTACAACATACAGATGGCAGTCTGTGCATAGGCTCTCTGTAGGACCAACATAAAACCATCCCAGTTACCATAACCCTCTGGGGTCGATGGACGCGTCAGCGCATCCAAATGACATCATCAGTTTAGGATGATGTAGCAGCAGACTGCTGATTCTCCATTTCAACCATTTAAAAGTGCGGACGTCAAACTACGTACCAGTTTTTAAATCGTGTCGATAGGCCAAATAAAACCAGAGTTCTGATCAATAATCTGCGCCATAACCTTTCCTGTATATTATCCTGACGTATGATGCGCATTTCGTGCAAGGAGGGAAAAAAATGGTAAAAACGGGATATACACTTGCAGGAAGAGCTTGCGAGCAAAACAAAAATCACAAAAATATCACGACATCCTCTTTCCTATTGTTGGAAATATGCACCACATCAACCAAACAAAGAAATATATGGCAATGTTTGGTGAGCTGGACTGAGAACAGACTCAGAGTTTCCTGGCTGTCTCAGATGACAGTAGATCACAACAATAAAACCATGGTTATCAGGAAGTTAACATTGATTAGTACATTCACTGTTCACTCAACAGAAAAGACAGAGTCACAGTGGCAGAGCGTGAAGCAGAGGAGCTGAGGCAGAGAGAGCTGGAGGCTGAAGCTAAGAGGCAGGTGGAGGAGCGACGGCGCTACACCCTCAAGATTGTGGAGGAAGAGGCTAAGAAGGAGTATGAGGAGAACCGGCGCACGCTGGCTGCTTTGGATGCTCTGGACACTGATGGAGAGAATGAGGAGGAAGAATACGAAGCCTGGAAGGTCAGAGAGCTGAAACGCATCAAGAGGGACAGAGAGGCTCGAGAAGCGTGAGTAAACACCAGTTTGAGTCACTGAAAATTAATTAATGATGAAAGAAACTTGAATGCTTGAATGCAGCTGTTGTTCCTGAAGAGGTAATGAGAATTGCTTGTCCTCAGCTTCGAGAAGGAGAAGGCTGAAATTGAGCGATTCCACAGCCTGACGGAGGAGGAGCGCAGGGCTGAGCTCCGCAACAGTGGAAAGCTCATCACCAACAAAGCCAGCAAAGGCAAATACAAGTTCCTCCAGAAGTACTACCACAGAGGAGCCTTCTTCATGGTGAGTGCCTTCTCTCATTTTCCTGAGCTTGCCCTGTACTTCACAGGCTTACCACAAGGGTTTCCTCCTGTTACATGGTGCTAGTTTTCTCAGTGTTTAGTAAACAACTGAGCCAACCACTAAACTCAGAGGAGATTTCCCCCAAATATTTTATTCTACAATACCATCAAAATAATTCTTTTGTTATTGTTTTGATTGAGAAACTTTCTTAGCTGTGGAAGACAAAAACCACCATAATTAGAAAAGGAATAAATAAGTCAGTAAATAAACAGATGATGAAATGCAACAAAATAGTGTAAAAAATAAATGTAGGGATTCATTTACAAATCAATTAAATGAAACAAAGCAAAAATACTTTATTACATTTGTTTACCTTTGCAGTAAACGCTCTATTTACTTACCCTGATCACAGTTAATTTTCTATGATATATATATATAAGTGGATGGATGGATATAAGAACTATTTATATATTATTTTCTCTTTGCTCTTAAACCTTTCATGCATTTTGATGCATATACTTAAGGTATTTCTACATGTTCCATTTTCTGTAAATCTAGCAATGAAAGAGTGCCTCATGAAAGAGTCAAGTTCACTTGGAAATGAAAGAATTTACATTTGTATGAATTAAGTCCGGTGACTGTAGTTTACTTTAATCAAAGAACTAGGCATAGATAATAAAATGATAGTTTTCAGTAAAATTTTAACCTATAAAAATGCACAGAAAGTTATGTGCATGCATACAGGGGTACTCGGCTTCAGTACACTGGTGATATTGGGCTGTTTACAGTATAACAAAAAGCAGTGCATATACACTGCAAACAGTGCAGAAGAGACACACCATCACACACAGGCAACACCTCGGATCTATTTCAGCATCTGAAATTGTGTCACCCGTTGAAACATGAAGAAAGTAAGAAATTACACTTACTTTAACGAGCACCAGACCTGTACTCAGTATCCCTGGCAGCAGACTCCTGGATCAGAATTTCATGTCCCACCTTTTTTATTGGGACTACTCTCAGCAGGACTGAGAGAGACATTTTTGTCATCTTTGGCCTCCTGGCACAGCCCTGCGTACATTCATCCAGGCTGTACAGCATCAGTTAATTATCTAACATCTCTGACTGTAAAGATGTGGTTTCTGTTACAGGACGAGGAGGAGGACGTGTACAAGAGAGATTTCAGTGCACCTACTCTGGAGGATCACTTCAACAAAACCATCTTACCCAAAGTTATGCAGGTCAGTTGCTTTTGCTTGTTTTTCATCTTTGTTGTAGCCTGGACCATTTAACAGGTTATTATAGTTGTAATAGCATTGTGTTCATATAATGGTATAATGTACAAGTTGGTTAAAGGTTTCAAATATGTTTGTTTCTCAGAAGGAAATCTAGTTAGAAAGAACCTTAAGGAGGGGGGCATGAACACTTTTTTAAAATTAATATTAGTATTTCTGTTGTTGTGCACTCAAGAAAATTGGGCAGCTGAACTGTTGCCTATGAAATGTCCTCGTATGTTTGCTGGGTGTTTCAGTCTCTAACTCTTCAGCCAGTGCTCCGGCTAGCCTGGACCAGCTTAATTAGCAGACTTGCAGATGTTTGTTTGCAGGTTTACATAAATTGATACTTGTTTGGAAGCTTTAATTGCATTTCCATTAGACTTATGAGTTTTCTTCAACTTGAGTAACATTGTCTTCTATCCTTCCTCTGCTGCGGTGTTCCACTTCTTCCTTCTCACACACATACGTGACAGCAGTGGAGACTGAGAGAACCTAGCATGACTATAAATGTAGAAGAGACTTTCTCACTGCACTGAGATGAAAGCGCACTCTTAGTGGGCAGCTTACCCTTCAAGATAATGCAGGAGTGGGAAGGGGAAAATGCCTGGGGTTTAAGGAGAGATTTGAAGATCGCATCCAAACAATTCTCAAATGTGCAGTGTTGGTGGGCTCGTGATACAGGAACTTGGGAGTTTTTACTGGACTTCATATTTATTAATGTTTCAGAAGAGTTTCCTGGCTCTAATAGACTTTGCATGCTCCTCCTGTCTATAGAGCATCATCTAACATGGCTGGAACACTGGCTGAAGAATTACACTGAAGTACTCAGCAAGAACAAATATATTTCATTTCACAGCTACCAATTTAGCTTCCCAATTATCTGTAGCTCAAGAGGTAGAGCAGGTCACCTACTGATCGGAAGGTCAGCGGTTCGATTCCTGGCTACTCCAGGCTGCATGCCAGTGTATCCTTGGGCAAAATACTTAACCCCAAGTTGCTCTCCGACGCAAGCGTTGGAGTGTGAATGTTAGATAATAAAAGCTCTTAGCTTAGTTAATCATGGAAGTGCTTGTATGAATGGGGTAAATGTAAATGTGTTGTACAAGCGCTCTGAGTGCTCAGAGTAGAAAAGCACTATATAAGAACTAGTCCATTTACCATTCTGCCCTTTTAAATTTAATGACTATTAAAGTATTTGAAAATCATAATTATCCGTGATAGTATGTGGTAAATGTGCATATAGACACACAATTTCCCTTTATATTAAACTCTGTTTGATGACTGCTGTGACATCCAAGCAGATGTGTGTGGTCAGTGATGGCTGGTATCATAAAGGGAACGTGTTTTTCACATGAATAATTTCAGATGTCTGGAAGAACGGCCCTCTTAGCATTGTGACCACCAAACAACAAAACTTAGTATTTAAAGGACAGGCTGTTGTGCTGTTAGAGTATTTCAGTGAGACCATGTGAGCATCTGTTGTGCTGAGGACATTTGTTTTTAACCTCCAGGTCTAGGTAGTTTTAAACTTGGCATTTCCAGTAAAATTTACCTTAGACAAGTCAAAGCACATCACACCAACTGTATCCTATTCAGCTCCATTTGTTGGGCTCTGACCTTTTGTGGTTTTTCCATTCTCAAGGTCAAAAACTTTGGCCGGTCTGGACGCACCAAGTACACCCACCTGGTGGACCAGGACACCACATCGTTCGACTCGGCCTGGGCTCAAGAGAGCGCTCAGAATACAAAGTTCTTCAAACAGAAGGCGGCAGGCGTGAGGGACGTGTTTGACCGGCCCACAGTGAAGAAGAGGAAGACTTAAGGTGCACGTGCAAAGGATGGCATCAGGCCCTCAGTGCAGCTTTAAAGACTTTCAGACACTGAGCTGCAGCCTGATGAATCTGTTTTTCTGGACTATGATGTGGAAGGAAATCAGCAAATAGACTGACTGTAACACTGATCAGTTAATAGATTTGGGAGGTTCAGCATCTACTGAAGATGTTGCTGGTGGGATTTTAGCTGTAAAAATGTTTTCATCAATCTACTAAAGATGCTTCTACATAATTGAATGATGGCTTGTGATGTAATTTTGTAAGTTATCTAAAATGTTTAGTATACATACTCTACCATTGACTTATCCTTTTTTTCCTTGGTGTTTAAATACTGATGTTGTAATTTGGTACATTTCAATTAAAGCTGTATTTTTTTTTTCCACTTTCACAAATGGGCAAGAGAACCAAGCCAGATGTCAACTTTTATTAAAAAAGAAAAAATTACAGAAGTTTAACCACCCAGCCTGACTGAGCCTCGATCACAAACTAAGTGAAGCAGTCCAGTGTGTAAATCAGTTCAGTTGGTCAGCGCCACCAGAGCTTCCACCACGTTCCCCATGTGTTCCCTCAGACTGCGTTCTGCCATGGCCCTCGAAATCTCCATCTCAGACATCTGCACGACAACAGACGTCAAGAATAAATCCAAGAGCTAAAGCAAACTTTTATAAACTTTAAAACCTTTTATAAAATGTGCAATTAACTGGACTTAAATGACCTATGACGCTCATTTCTAGCTCAACTTTTTTTTTTTTACTCAAGTAGCTTTGTAGTTCAATTCAGTTCAAAATAACTGATACTGATCCTTGGTTTAGTTCTTCTGATTGGCTATCCCTTGTAAACACAAGGTTTGAATAGCAGGTGGTTGGAACTATTGTGCTCACAGTCACAACTTGACATCATGTATGATTGAGGTGTGAATGAATAGTGCATGAAATTGTAAAGCGTCTTTGAGTGTCTAGAAAAGCACTATATAAGACTAATGCATTATTATTATTATTATTATGTAGATGACTTAAAATGGATCAATTCACATAAACAATGCACAAAATAATCCTGGAGCAAGAAGAATGAAAAGAGGATCCTGGTTCGATTAGTGTCCACAAGACTTTCAGGAGTTTGGGTACTTTCACATTACACAGATTGCCCAAATCTGAGTTTGGGCCAGTTAACAGAAGTCTTTTCAGTTCCATTTTAGGATGCTCGCATTTATCATTTTCATAGCTGTTACTCACTGTTCCACAGGAGTTTAAAATAGGTCATAATGCCTATAGTGGCATCCCTGGGCATAAAGCCAGGTCCGTTAAGCAAGATGTTCGTCACAGTGTTAGTGTCCACATACGTTGGGCATTTAGTGTACAAGCAGCTGTTTGGTTGTATAATAGCTAAAATTAATAGAAAAAATCACTGAGTAAAAAACAAAAAACCCACAAAACTTACAATTAGCTCTACGTCCTCTTTCTTGATGGTGACTTTAGCCAACTCCTTTTCTCTGAAAACAGGAATAAATAAGTAAACATGTATTTCCTGCTAAAAAAATTAAAAACACCACACTGCTTTCCTGGGTCTTTTAGCATGAATAGAACTCAATGTGGAGAAAATGGATTTTTACAACGGACCCAACCCTTCAGTTACAGGTGAAGAGCATGCTCTTACTTCTCTTGCTTGGCTTTCTGTTCTCGCGATCTTCTGTCTCCAATCACTGACATGGCCTAAGAGAGAAAACCTTGTTAATTGTATTTGCACAGTTTTCACAACCCAGAGAAAATCTGATGACAATCTAAGTTCCCTACATGCATGTGACCAACTTGTTTCACAAATTAAAAACTAATTGTTACAGTAAATGTTATAAAGGGACTGCTCACAATTATCAAATATTCAGAAGTGTGCAAAGCGGATATATTTTCAAGACTCAGTGGCACCCTTGCTCGGCACTGCTGCGTGCCAGCAGACAGACACAAACCAATCAATCAATGAAACCTGGTCATATGACCACTCATTAGGAAGCACTCTAAAACCACCAAGCCCACAGGTGTTGAGTTTATATGGCTGGATGGAAAGTTTATCATCCAACTGGAATTGGAGGGTGCTCAATGGATACTCATTTCAGATTTTGTATAAACATGTTTTTGAAGGAAAATTCACACCCAAAACTTAGAATTCTGTCCATATGGCAAACAATGTTTTGTTGCCATTTTCCTGTTGGGCTTTTTGCTGGTGTTGTGATTCGTTAGATTTGCCCATGAGTGCGTGGACTGACATTCTTCAAAAATGAAGAACGTATACATTGACCCTTANCCCCCCAAGTGTGTGGTTATTTGCATATTATATTATCATTTAAAAATAAAAATTGTATTCACTTTAAAATGCATTGCTTATTTGATATTTATTGTGATGTCACATTAATGTTAAAAATACATTTGATTAGTTTCAACCTCATTTTTATGGGTCATTATTTTAATTGTGAGAAGAGACAACATGGGGACATTAACAGGTGAGGTAAGAATGAAATAATCATTGACTAATCGATAAAATTGACAGATTATTTGGCCACCTAAATAATATTTAGTTGCAACCCTACAGTCTGTACAGCTGATATGCTTAACTGAGTGTAACTCAGAAATATAATTAATTACTTTACAAAACATTACCTGAAAGCATTTCTGGGATGGGGTGGATTTTGGACTCTTTGATTACATCACTGTGGGATTTGGAAAATGATAACGTAGCATTTACTTTTTTCTGACGATCTATCGATTAGACGTTTTAAATTTCACCCCACAACCAGAATTAAAGTGGGCAATTTAAAAACAAAAGGTTGGCGGTTTGCTGGCAGTACCAACTAGGATTTTTGCTCACTCAGTCTGTCGCGTCTTTTTAACACATCTCAGAAAGCCCAAAAAAACAACCGCTGGGTTTAGCTGCCTAACTACGAGGCAGTTAGCCACCGAGTTTATCACTAACTTTACATAATTTAGCGAACACTAGGTACCCAGTAGCATGAGGAAAACTCGTGTAGGTCAAATTTTCATAAGCTCGATATCAAAGAGACTAAATTATTCACATGGGTCGCTGTCAGTGATGATGTGAGGGGAAGTGACGGCACCAATGGCCGCATGTTTCCGAAGCTAACGTTAGCCCAAAGCTCTCACCGTTTCTAAGTCAGAGCTGGAGATTTCCTTCTCCTCCGCGTAGTCTGTGACCCTCTCCAAATCAGCGGCCCCGCTGTCATGTTTCCGAGGCTTTTCTGCCGGCTTCCCGGTGCAGTTTTCCTCGGCTTCCAAGTCCAAATCGACATCTCCCTCCGCCGCCATGTTTGCTCGAGTAAGGCCGGAACAAAGAGGAAGGTTCCTACAAATACCGGACGGAATACGAGGTAGTACCGGAAGAATTTTTTTTAAATTAATTTAAAAAATCCAACTGTCAACACAGCAATAATAAACATCTGTGTGTGTGTGTGTGTGTGTGTGTGTGTGTGTGTGTGTGTGTGTGTGTGTGTGTGTGTGTGTTCAGTTTAAAAATACTGCATTTATTCACTTTTTAGAGACTTTTTGTGAGGAAGAACTCATTCACATGTATCTGTAGATATCTTTCATATCTCATGGATGTTTATTTAATTTACAATCAAATGTGATTCTGTGGTGTTGCTAAACCTTATAATGGATAGTGGTATATATGACTATTATTTAGATAAGAAAAATATTGAGTTTGGTCACCATGACCATGCTTTTCAGGACATTAGAATTTATTTAATAATATAAAAATAAAAAAATCAGTCATCACCACCAGCTGAGACCAATATTTCTGATCAGTTACATAGGCTATATACACTTATATCCAAACAACAGCACAAGGATTAGCCTACATTGAGATCTCAGTGTTATTGAGGTGAATAAATTCACTGTACAGTTCAGGGGTTCCACAGGGACACTGGACACAGAACTGGGGTTACAGTAATAACAGTAAAACAAAATAAAGAAGATTCACCTTTTAGTTTCGAGCCCATAGCAAGCACAAGACATACATGGAGAATCCAGCCCCAGTAAATCAATAACAGTCAATAACAACTGATCAGATGCAGTGGGGCATCAGATCCTTGGGAAGGACATGAAATTTTATTTAATTCTGGATCTAAACAACTAATATTTCAAACTACTTAAAATTTTATCAACAGATCTGTCTTGTGTTTTTGAGACATGAGACAACAACAGTTAACTGGATTATGTGGCTGTCGAACTGTCCGGATCACCAAATCTCTCCATGCTCCTCCTCATTCTATTCCTGTCTGTTATAAGAGGTTTACCTGTGCTTCCACCACTGTAACAGATTTCCTGTGTCTCCAGACTTTTCCAGCCCTTCTGTGTACTTGAGCTTTTTCAATCCACCTACTGTAATCAGATTAAAAGAAAGAGAAACCTGTTCATGCCTTCAGCCCTGAGTGGGACTGAAACCTGCATCAATGCTCTCTGGTATCGGCCTTCAGGAGATGTGTGTGGTCCTGAGCAGCTGGAGGGATGTCACCGGGGTTGGAGACACATTGTTGCCATTGTACCAACCCCTTCATCCTGCTCTATGACTGATGGCTGCTTGACTGTTTGGAGCTGTCGTCACCCAGGACCTCAGGGACGTGATGACAGGACACTGGCTTCGGGCACAGGTGAGACTCACCAGAAAGCAAATAGCGTGGGAAAAGCACAAGAATGTATTCATGTGACAGAGTGTAAGTATATATTTAAAAAATGAAAAAGAACTGAGGCTGCAAAAGAAATATTGGATTGATTCCCAAAATGAAAAAATGCCTCATACCTTCCTTCCCCCGATTCCCTCACCAGCCTCTGTTAAACTTTCATTCAGTCAATATTTGAAAAACCAGCGGGGATATTTAAGCAGAATATGTTTAATGATATATTTAATTATAAAATTGAATACTTAAGTCCCTTCATGTGTTCCAATACTGACAGGTTATCCTGATAGAACAGCTTTTATATTTCTATATATTTAATATGACTAATATATTCGGCTAAATCTGCAATTCTGCAAGAAATTGCAGCATGATCCCTGAAACCTGCTGGTTTGTTCTCTTCAGCTAGGAGGAGACTGGGATCCAGAGTTATGATCATTTTGTATTTTCTAATTAGTTTTTAATTTTTATTTCATTTTGACTTTTTGTTTTGAATTCAGTTTAGTTTCAGTTAGTTTCCAGAGTGGATCTTCCTGTTTCAGTTTAGTTTTTCTTGTTTGAAAATGTTTTTTTTTTTTTAAATTATTATTAGTTTCAGTGTTAGTTTTAGTCAGAGGCAGAACTTATGACTCACAGGTTTGTAGGCATCCAGTAAACACAACCATCAATGCTTCATCAGGGAAGTTGTAATATTTATTAATTTTTTACCAAACTAACAAATACTAAAATTAAGGATATTTCCTCTATATTTTTATTTAAGCAAATTTTCCCAGTTTACAAAATAATTTCAGTTAGTTTTAGTCATTTATTTTCAATAGTCTAATCTAGTTTATTTTTTATTTTAGTTAACTAATATGTTTTTTCACATCTAGTTTAAGTTTTTACTAGGGGTGGGACTCGATTAAAAAAATTAATCTAATTAATTAGGAGCTTTGTAATTAATTAATTGCATTTTAATCGCATTTAAACATTTAACATGATAAATATTAATTTAAGTTTGGTTGATGAATGAATCAATATACATAAGCTTAAACTTCAAAATCTTGTTTATTTTCCCACCAGTCTAC
>JASGAU010375108.1:0-26183 GCA_030220045.1 Australoheros facetus | reverse complement strand
ACACACACACACACACACACACACACACACACACACACACACACACACACACACACACACACACACACACACACACACACACACACACACACAGCAGCCTGCTGTCACCACGTCTGTGAACACATACTGCAGCACTGGCCATCGTTATCGTTCAGCACAGTGTATTCAGAGAAATATCAGCTCGCACATCTGAAAAAAAACCCAACAAAATCCACACAAAGCTGCTCCAACATTTCCATATCCACACTGATCCTGACAGTGATGCTCGAAGGGAAAAATTTACAGGACAGGCAGACGTGAAAAAACAGTCGTAAACACTGCTGGCTGTGCAGACCGTGGTAGCAGACAGGACCTGAAAACTGTAACCTATGTCTCATTCACAGAGACGGCTTTACTGTACGATCTTTTACAGACATCTCTAAAAGGAACCACAGAACCACGGTTCTGTGGTTCTGGTAGCTGCTCCATGTCAGCCGTACGGGCAAAGTGAAACTATAAGCATTAAATCACAACGTTTGCTCAGTGTAGTTCACTGAAGGGACGTTCAGCTCGTTCCCTTTAAGTGTTGGATTTTTTTATAAAGTAAAAACCCAACAGAAAAGCAATGAGACAGTTTTTGAAAGGTGCTGAACTGTAGAGAACGATGATGTGAAGAGGGCGCAGAAACTGAAGCAACTACCAGCGGGAGAAAGAAAGGCTGGGACTGAATATGAACCAATAGCAGCCTTTAGCCTCTGTGATGGCTATCAGTGAACTGCTTTACATGTGGACTTCCTCCAGGACAGTTTCAGTAGGCACACATCTCTAAACCCCTCTGAACAGTTCCAGCTCCTGCTCCATACCGTGGTCTGCTACAGTTGGTGTAATGGCTTCATAGTGTAATATTTCAAAAAGGATCCGACCAGTTTCCCCACATTGTAACAAAGAAAACAGAAATCTGAAGGTGCTGAAAACAAAGGAGTTGTTGTGAATCTGACTGAATTTGCCACCAACAAATGGACTCAGTTATTAAGGTTCATTGAAGCTAACTTGTTCATAACGTCTCATTTTAATAATTACTATCTCCTTTTAAGATTGTATGCGCTTCGGTTTTTGTAGTCGTGGTTTTTGATATCAATTCCTAAATTGAGGTGAGATAACTGACAGACTGCGGCTGCTCAGTGACGGCAAAAAATGACAGAGGTCCCGATTATTCACCATCTTTTCTCACACGCTTTAGATAAATAACAGATTCAGTCAAATCTGATTAAAAAAAAAAAAATCAGCACTCTTTAACAGACTTTTCTTGAACTCTTTGAAAAACTATTCAGTGATAAATATTTACATCATTTCAGTCTGAACACCTTCAGTTCTGCGCGGCTTCGTGTGAACTCAAAAACAAGATTATAGAAAATTTACTGGCAAATCATCACCGGGAATCTGCGCCGTGATTTAAAGAAGAAAAAGAAATTTTTTATTAATTCACAGATAATGTCCTGTTCTTTTCTTCACACTGGTAATAAAAACAGGAGAGTTTCTGTTATTTAATTATTTATGTATTGGGGGTGTGTGTGTGTGTGTGATGTAATAAAATCTGAACTCTGTGCATTTTTGGTGATCTGTGCTAATCTTTGGGACTGTTTGGACCTTCATGTTTCGTGGCATATTGCACAGCTTGTAGGTGTTGATGTTACAGAACGATGAGGTTTTGCAGTTGCGTCACAATATGGCTGTCAACACAATAATCCACTGGACGACTTGCTGTGCTAACAACTGGGCTTCATGCTGGACTCTCCAGAGTGAACCGATCAGGCGTGCTTACAGTGAAGGATTACCGACCAGACAGCTACTACGGTTTGATTGCTAACAAGTGGACAACACCCACTCTGCCAAAGACAGCCACGCCCTCCAATATGGCTGCCAGAGGGCTTGTTACATCCCCTGATGTGTGCAGCTGTGTGCCTGCACTGGGTAAATCCTCTGTGTGTGTTATTAGCATTAGCATGCACGAATGCCACACAGACACACAAGTGTGTGTTTGAGAGCCAAAATGCTCCTTGACTTCTTGAGACTCAAGTGCACATGTGTCAAGCCTCTATATGAATATTGTAAACGGACACCATTTCCCATCATGCATCAGCAAAGCCTCGCCAAAAAGGGTTTCAGCAGTCATGGCTGAAAAAACATGCTGTAAGCATCGCATTGCATTCAGCCGCCAACGTTTCCCGCCAGTCTCCTGTCCCTTTAGATAATACCGCGTTATAGAAACATACCACAGAATATTAAACAGGCATTAACTCCCTATAAAAAGTGGTGCAGCCAGAATAGAAACGTACACTTGCTGTTAGAAAGACTTGTTGTTGTATTTAGAAAAAAAAGACACTTGTTGAGGTTCCTGGGACTGACCGTGGGAGCAGTAAGGTGAATGACTGACAGCCAAACTGACCAATACCCTTTCAGGGAGGAACACGACACAAAGACACAGACGGTCCGTGTAAAGGCCAGTCAGCAGCTGTATGCTTCAACTAAGTGTTTTCCTTTGTTACACAGCCACTAAACAAAGAGGATCCAACTGTCCCTGAAGGTAGAATAATAATAACCATAATAAAAAAACTCACTCTAACACTACGGCTAAAACAGATCTGATAAAAGGAGTGCGTTTACTGGCTACATGAAACGATTCACTGAAAATAAAACCCTTTGGACTCAGTTCCAGAGGGCGCGTTGGAGGAGAGGCCAGGCGATACTCAACAGTCAAGAAGTCGATCTCTTGTGGGTGGTGCTGTATTTAATGTGTGTGACTGATCCAGGAAGATGAATATCTTTCTAGCTTATCTCTCCCCTTCAGAGTCTCTTCTCCCCTCAGCCGGTCCTTCCTCTGCCTGCGTTAATCCTCCTCCGTCGATTCGGCCGTCCCATCAGTCTTTACTCGAGCACCTTCCTATCGTAATGTCTTCTTCTCGTCCCGGCTGTCCGCTGTTCCTCCATGGCAGTATTTAAATAAAAAGCTCAGGTGATGAGTCTAAGGCTCCTCTTCCCCGGTGGAAACAGCCAATCGCGCGGCCACAGACAGATGGTCCGTGAGGCCGGCCAGCTGGGTCACGAAGCTGAACTCCTCGATTTCCTGCAGGATGAAGAGCAGAAGAGAGCATCATCAGATCATCATGACCTCACTAAGCTCACATTTTAGGGTTAGCCCCCCCTATTTAAAAAAACAAACAAAAAACTGCACAAAACATTCGTAAGCAAAGGCGGCACAGTGGTTAGCACTGTTGCTTCACAGCAAGAAGGTCCTGGTTCAATTCCAGCACCGGGCCTTTCTGTGTGGAGTTTGCATGTTCTCCCTGTCTCGGTGGGTTCTCCCACAGTCCAACGACACCCACTGAGTGGGGTTAGGTTAACTGGTGATTCTGAAGTCACTGCGTTGGCCCTGCGACAGCCCAGCGACCTGTCTGGGGTGTCCCCGCCTCTCGCCCTACAACAGCTGGGATAGGCTCCACAATCCTTCTCCAAACCAAAGCTGGGTCAAGGGTCACCCTTTGATTTTGAGGTGCGTTCACGCTACCTGATATTTTCTGTTATATAAAGTGATAAATTTGTACTGTGACTTTATACTCTGTAGTACACTGAGTGCAGAGTACATCTTCTGTGTTTTCCAGTCAGTATTTTTGATTTTTTAAAATTAATTTATGCATTGTGATATTTTGGTATGCTTGGCTTACCCTGGATCAGCTGGAAGCACAGGCAGTGCCGCTCTGGGCGGTGCAGTAAATGAATCAGATGTGTGAAAGTTGCTTGTTGAATGTTTGCCTGTTTTTTAAACGCTTTGCTGCAAAAATAAATATTTATGTTCAGATATAATCTAATCACAAACATCAGTATGAGCAAAGCAAAGTGCAGACAGGCTACACTGATTCATCAACCATCAGTCTCACCTCAATAACAGAGTCACAGTATGTGCCAAATAGCCTACGTTTGTATACATTTCACATGTAAAGAGGCCATGTAGGTTTATCATAGCTGCCTGCTGCTTGTTACATATATGATGCTGCCCCCCCCGAGCTGCTGCCACAAAGGTAAATGTCACTGCATCAGCATTTCCTGCTGCAGGAAATGCAGCAGGAAATGCTGCATTTCCATGAAAAACAGCCCCTGTCCAAAAGTATGTGGACGTGCAGGTACTTTCCAATAAAACTCCTACAACTGCAAGACAAGTACGACTAAAACTTCTGTCAGTGTTGACAATTTGTAATTAATAATACGTAATGCTACCTCATTTGCATAATTCAGGAAATTCAAAATAAAGCATCGTCTTAATGTGATCAGCTGGGAATGTTTCATGGATGAATTAGTTTACATTTTTAATGGTAAATTTTTTTAACAATGAAACAAAATAGTAAATATTACATATTTTCCTCCCATTTGGAGACAGAAAATTTACAGTTTTATTCCTGACTTTTATTCTGAAGGTGTCTCAGGGGAGATTAATGTAACATTCGGAACCATGATTTGTAGAAAAAAATGTTTTAATTGATTTATTATGTGACTAAAAGAGATCTATGATGCTATCTTTAAAATCCTTTTTAAACAATATGCAAATTAGCCTTATTTGCATATGTAAACATAAGATTTCAGAAAGGTTGTGATAATAAAAAAAATAAAATGTACTTATGTGAGAAATAAACAGAGAGAAATCTGTGGTGATCCCTGTGATCCTAACATTACCTTATTAAACAGAAATGTCGGGACTTTTCCAGCACATCCCTCTGAAGGCTGCTTTATCACAATGACCTTTTGATCATCGTCTCAGGGGATTGTTCATGTACAGTAGAGACGCTGATTTACTGAAAATTTTATTCATAAAAGCGTGTGAGGGGGAAAAAAGCTTTATTTTCCTGGTTATTGACTATATTTCCTGATTTATGAAACATTCAAAATGTCTACAAAAATGATATAAACTTTCCGTCTGTATGAAATCCTTTGACTGCAGAAACAAACTGGTTATAGATGATATCCAGTATGCAAATATACTCTGATATACTGACCCAATTAAAACTTAACTGCCTTTAATGAAGTAATCCACTAATCTACTCCGTCCACTCGTCACATCTTCACTAAATAATGTTTGGAGGAGAATTTTAAGAATGGAAACATTTTGATTCGAGTGCGTTCTTCCAAAAAGAATTTAAAGTGATTTAGAGAGATGAGCAGAAACATGATGAAGGTGAATGTGTAAATAAATGAGAAGTTAGCGGCTCGATCGGTTTCGATTAGGTGAGATGATGTTACAGTAACCACAGTGAGGCAGGAGGTGGCGTCAGGCGGCTGCACTCAGGAAGCCAAAGGAGCAGAGTCGGACAGAGAAACGGGGAGAAAGTCACACAGACCTCGTTCCTTTTCTTCCTGCTTGTTCGCGTCTCCAGGTTTTAGTCAAACATTCTGACATCACTTTGCTGCCTTTAAGTTTTTTGACTTTGTTGCCAGGAAATTAATCAGAGGAGAATAAAACGTATCACCTCCCTGCTGACGAGGAAATGTCGCAGTTCTGAGCTCCCTGTTAGCAAACTCTTTTGTGTTGGTGTTTTAAGATTTGGCGGTTTCACACATGCAAAGCAGCAGGAACACCGACTCAAAGAAAAGCACGTGTTGCCTTTTTCAGTGGGCTGTAAACCTGTTTCAGAGCAGATCTGTGACCTGTCAGTGTCAGAAAACCACAGTTACTCACTTTAATGAACGTGCTGCACTTAATAGACGGGTTGTTCTCAGTGTTATTAACACACCTGCTCTTTTCCTGCTGTCACAAGTCTGAATGTCTACTGTGAAACAAGTCTAAGACATTAAACTGTCGTAGCTCCCCATATAATCCAAACTTTATTGATTCCTGCAGGGACAGCGCTGCTCAGGATTATGGAAGCTGTAAAATTACATTAGAAATACAATAGTTTGGGTACCTGCAGTGTTTTCTTGTATTTCAGTGTGGCCAAAGTGCATTCAGATCTGCATGTTTGAATGCTGTTCTGTGAAGTGTGTGATCTGTTTTTTCCTTTCCATGGAATGCTACTTTCTGGGAAATCTGGGAAAACCTTTGGAGTGCTGGTAAACTTTAGCTTCAGAATAAAGCCGAGTGCACGAGCCTTTACTCCACAAAGAGCAGCCCTGTCTGGGACCAACACAGGCTCCCTTAGTGTGCAGAAAACCAACATGTCTGCCAGCTAAACAGCAAGAATATTAACAGACAGAACTTTGTCCCCCTGCCGACCTGCCCAGGGTGCACCCCGCCTCTCCTCCTATGGCTGTTGTGATTAGCTCCAGACCTCCTGTGACTCCCAGTTGGTCGTGTTTTAGAAAATGAATGGAAGAATGGACTTTGTTCCCAATAACAACAGCATTTTCAAAGCAGCGTTTTCAGTGGAAGAAATGTGCCATGACTCATCCAGGTGACTTCTTCAGTCTTAGCTGACTGCAAGTTACACCTGCAGGCCACTCCTTCAGTGAGGAGGACGTGTACATCCTGGACAGGGAGGCAAACCGGTTTGAGTTTTTCACATCAAGAGGCCATTTATGTTAAAGGGGAACAACATCCGTGAACCGAGGAGGAGGCTTTAGTCTTTCACCATCTTGCAGTGTTATGATTGCAGCCATTCTCCACCTCTCTGTGAATGGTTACGGTGCAAGTGTTGGTCATAATGCAGCTGTGCTGTTTATGAGATGCAGAGACTTGCAGTCAGCTGAGACTAAAGAAGTCACCTGGATGAACGATGAAACAGAACCTGCCTGTCTGAGCATCAGATAGATGAAGGGTCTGACTAACACTGGTGCAGCCGACTCGTTTAACACAACGTAAATAATGTTAACTAAGTTAGCGCTGCCTAGATAGCTAAAACCTTCTCCTACCTAAACGACCAAACTGAATGAGTTGCTGGATTGGATTATAGGGAAGGGTGACATCACATGTTGTTTCAAGGCTATTGGAGGGTTTTCTTCCCGTCTGTCTGAAAGCGCTCGCTCGTACATGCATGACTCAAAGTAATAAATAAATAAATGGACAGCAGGGTTACAGATGTTCACTGTTAACATTACTGCTGAACATTCGTTTTGCTGTCTGTAAAAATGCAGCTCGTTGCACTGCAGGATTGTTAGAAAATGGCATGCTCTTCATGCTCAGCAGTAATTCTGGAGACTTTGCTTCATTTTCCTATATTTCATTATTTCCTGTCATATATAAACTATCACAGTGGTGGACACTCATATTAAACGTGGCCTGTCATAATGTTTATTATGGCAGAAAATGCAGATAGCTCTGAGATAGCTCAGATAGCTCTGTAGCTCTGAGAAATTAGGGAATTCTTTCCGGGGTGTTTCTAAAAAACAGCTTATTCCAAGATAATTAGTTCAAACAGAGGTACAAGGATAAGTTATTAGGAAGTGCTGCCACTTTCCCAACATTGGAAAAAGACCCAAACTGTCACAGTCAGCTGAGGGGAAGTTGGTTTAGATGATCAGAACCAACCATGAAATCAGGTCCAACATCTTCAAGCTATCATTACTGATAAAACTAAAAAGCCTTGTGGGGCAAAGATTTATGGTCAGATGAGACGAAGATGAAGGTGTTTGTCACTATAAGCAGAGGTTTGTTTGGAAGCGTGGTGGAGGTAGCATCAGGTGCTGGGCTGCTGTGCTGCCAGTGGAAGTGGCACATTTAACACAGTGGGTGGAATAGTGAAGACTTACAATCCTTCAGCAAAACTTCAAGGTGCAACATTTAATCAATCAGTGAGCTGAATTCATATTTTTGACCCTATTTGTATAATTTTGGTCTAATGTTGATTTCAGAAACTCAATCAATAAATAATGTTTTGCAATAACTCAGCCCCAGAAAAAGGAACATTTGGAGAAGCCACAATGAGTTTATGTAAATTTTTGACACAAATGTAATGAAAACTATGATCCTGAGTGTTGTGAGCATCATCCTGCAAACTTCCACTGAACTGTACCAGTTTCCAGTCTTGTTGGAGGCCCTCGTCGCTGTAAAGGATGTAGTCAATACGGCGTCCGTTGCCCTTCAGCGGGATCTTCCTCCCCTTCTGACTGCTGGCGGGACACTGGCTCTTACTGGGAGGAAACACCAGGTACTCCTTCCTGCCCTCCTCGTTCTCCATGACTCTGACAGTGACACACAACACACTGAAGTTCAGAACAGGAGGACAGAGGACGGTGTCTCTTGTGCCCAAATGCATACAATTAATAGCAATTCTGTCGGGACCACTGTAGCCAAAGAGGACTGTTATATCAATCTACAATAACTTATATTTAGGGATACAGCTCTGTTCTCCGACCTCCTCACACTTCCATGTGCACATGTGGAAAGCTGGAGGTGGAGACTCCAGAGCAGACACAGCAGATACGATGCTGAGTAAGTCAAACACTGAATGATGGTGAGGAGTTGGAGAGGAGATGGTTTGTCACCTGCAGATGCCCAACAGCTGTGGGCAGGTTATTAAGCTCATTTGACCATTGAAAGAAATAATTGAAATGAAAAAGAGGAATTTTATTTTTGTTGTGATTTCAGGGCTTTAAACATGTTTGATTCCATATTTTATGGATAGACTTAAACTTTGGGAACAAAAGTTAAACTACTGCAGTTTATGGCTGACACGAGTAAAAGGCTGTGGATAAAAATGCTGTGATTGTGGAACAGTGAGAAAAAGAGTGATTGGGCTTTTGGGTGGGTGGGACTCACTTTTGTAAACTTTCAGGTGAGCTGACATCCTCGTCATAAAGGCCACTGGGATCCAGCAGAGTACCTGTTTAAAGACACAAAGTGGAGACACGAGTCATTTCAGCCGGCATTCCTCTCTCTCTACCGCCCTCTTCTGTAACCTTGGGGTATCAGAAGATTTGTTTTCCGGCATTTACACACATATTCATAATGGACAACGTAGCACATTCATCAGTTCCTGCAGGTTTGTTTATAAAGCAAAGAGGAGGAAACAACTTGTTTCTGTCAGTCCGTGTCGGTCTTCTCGTTCCCTTGATTTTGGTCCTCGGGGTAATCCGCCGTTACATTTAGATACTGAGTTTGCAGAGAATGCCGACCTCACAACAGCAGTCACACGCTTGGACACACTGACATCATCGTCAGCGATGGCCCCAACCCAAACTGTATGAGTCCAGTAAGAAATACTAAAATGTTTTTGGTGGTGTTACAGTAACCACAGTGGGTGACTGGACTGAGTCCAAAGTTGTGTTGTATATCACATGTCCATGGACATGAACAGTGATTTGTTCTTACTGCAGAAAATGAGGATGCTGTGTCTTTTCTCAGCTGAGATGAGTTTTCCATCTTAAATTCAAGGCGCTGCAAATCCAGAATCTGGATCGGATCAGGTGGTGGAGTTCTTGGCCCTCCACAACTGACTCTTATTTTTTACCTCGACCTTTGCCCAGTTATGGCATCAAATGCAATCAGGTGATCTTGGGGGGGTCACTGGCCATCTTATTTGCACATTTGATGTGAAGCAGACTGTTTGTTAACAATATTAGAGCAAAACTAACCCCCCCTTCAGGGGCAGGGTAATAAATATGAAAACAGCAAAAATACTAGCATCTGATTAAATCTGGGTCAGGACAAATATCCATACAAATGCACTGATGATTCATCTCCACTCGGTGTGTTTCATTTGCAGTAACATGCAGCAGAAACCATTTCTGTACCCGCTTTATTGATGCGGTTTATTGCAGTCCTCCCCCTCACCATGTCAAGCAGCATCTAGCTTCCAGTATAGCGATTCCAAGAGGTCAGAAACCCTCTCTGCCTTTATAATCCTCAGACCACAATCTACCATCATAAACCAGTGGAATCAAACAGCCAGAGAGAGATGAGCACTCAGAGATCCTTCTGAGAACGACGATCGGAGGCCGTGGGCTGGATAATGTGTTTAAAATGCTCCGTATGACGAGAACAGCACTCCGAGGTCACTGCAGCCGATTCACGAGTGTCGGGAGCCCTCGTGGAGAGGAGGCGTCCGACGTGCGGAGAATGTTTTTCACATTTCTAAGAGCAGGTTTCAGGTCACTGAAATAAAGATGGCGAGGTGTCAGGTGGGCACGCTCCGCTGCCGTGCTGCTGTTTTTAGCACATACGCACACTCGGTCAGCACCCGTAGGTTTCGCACACTGGGTGCACCGTCAGCACCCAGTCGGAGTCGGCAGGAGGCCCTCAGAGTCAGAAGGGAACACAATGAGACTTCAAGCAAGAAAGAGCGGCGACACCTGCAGGCTGCAGCCTCACAAAAAGAGGCTGGGGGGTTAGAACCTATGAGCAGGACGCTTAGTTCCATTTTCACACGCTGTCAAACTCAAAGCTGTCATCATTGCTCTCGTCCAATCACCTTTCTGCCTGCCTTCTTCAAGCCATGATGGCCCATCAGAGTCTAATTACCAAATAGCTTAATTGAATTCTGTATATCAATAAATCATGTTCAGTTCCTCCTAATGATCTCACAGCGCCTACACAAGGTTCCCTAATAACATGGCTGCTGATGTGGAGCCTCAAGACGAACTACAAAATGCACATCCTGTACTGCTCCCAGCGCTCCCAGTGCTCCCAGTACTCCCAGTGCGATCTCACTGCTGTTTTCAGCAGGCTGGATAAACATGGACTAAAATCTTTCACCACCAAGGCTGGCATTAAAAAAGCACGGAAGCTCACAGCCTCAGATTAAATGTAATGTTGCTGTAAACTCATATTTGTTTTTCCCTCTTTAACTCTCCCTGTTATCCAGGATTTTATCATCTTTCAAGTCAAATTAATTAATGATACTATTAAAGTTTGGCAGTACAGTCGACAGCAGAATGAGCCTTTGCTTCGCTTTGATTACTTTAATACGGCTCACGGCAGATTTGAATAAAGCAGCATGAGGTCGTTCGCCTGAGGGATTAAAAATTTGTTGAAAGTTCAAAACAAATCAGCGAATCAGGCGAGAGCAGAAGTGAGCGCTGAAAATCGAAATCTGAAGACTTCACAGGAAGATAAAGCTAAAAACAAAAAAGGACGGGAAAGGAAAGGAGGTCTGCTTCTCTACGTCGTGAAACCGAATTACAACACAAACAGTCGCCCCACCCCAGTGAGGTCAACATCCACCTCTCTATATGTGGCTTCGACCAAACCCTAACCGGGTTCCCTCTTGGAAACTGATGCTCAAAGGCATCCCTGAAATGGAAAATGACTCTAATGAGAGGCTGTGTTAAAATATAAAAGGAAGGAAGCTGCTGACCAAGTTTCAGCCGGTGTTGGGAGTGAGAATGTGTTGTTTCAGCTCACTTGGGAAAGTACAGATATGCACCAGCTTCCCTGTTTCGAGTGGTTAACATGACCTCAGTTTTGTGGTCTCATAAATCCTGACATCAGCAACGAGATGTGAAGGGAACAAAATAAATATTCTTTCACACCAGTTCTGACCACAGCTCCAAAAATACACCACAGACCACAGTTTGTGTTCCCGTCGGCCGTTTGAGCCGCCCTGTAACGGAAACTGAAAGAAACATGACATTTATGAGAGGAGATTTTTTTTCCCCCTGAAACGTTTAATTTTCACAGCTTCAGTCGTGAACATATTGCCACGACCTTTTGGCCTCATGCTCATCTCCACATGATTTAAAGGCAGTGAAAAAATCCTGCTATTTGTCACCAGAAGCTTCAGGAAAGTGTTGCACACTCACTGCAACATCTGACAACTGTCTTCCTGCAGTGTTTGGCTCACTGTTGTATCCATCTAGGTCTAATCTTCTTTGGATAAGCTTTAGGAAATGGGATCATCTTCTTCCCTTTCTTTCGTTGATTCATCGATCAGTTTTTCTCACCCCCCTCCTCTTGTCTAAGAACAGCTAAACAGGCAGCACCAGCCTGTTCTCCTGGCTGCCAGTGCAAAATATGCCTGTCCAAATAAATAAGCCCTCCTCTAAACAGGCCCTTTCACTCTGTCCTGCCCACACTGTCCCTGAAATACCGCTGGCCTAAAAAATGCTTCATATCCAGACCTAAACCCTGCAGTGTTTTGCGTCACTGATGCCGTGTATCAGCCTGCTGTACTGGGAGCATCCTGACTTAGCCAGGCTGAGCCAGATTAATGCCTGCTGTACTCTGCTGGCTCTGCACGGCTCCTCAGTGTGTGCGGCAACACCTGCATTACAGTCAGAAACTCTATTTTACCACACTGTATGATGTGACCCCAGAGGGGCGTGTGCGTGGGCGTGTGCGGGGTTGTGTGTCGTTACCCAGAGCCCATGGTTTGTCCTCCCCTGGCCCCAGGCGACACGGGTCCTTGTATTGAGTAAAAAGTGCGTGCTGCTGCTCCAGCTTGTCCTCTGAAAATTACAAACACAGTGGAGTGTTACACAAAGTCAGGTAAGTCAGTTTTATTCTAAAGTAACACCACTGATTGTTCTCTCCAGAGGGCATATTTACTAAGCTGCCAGCACGATGAGCAGTCGACAGTCGATCATCACGGAGGACAAAACATGACTTAAGTATAATTACATGAATAAGTCTTATAGTTTTCCCAGCTGACCAATCTTAAATTAGACTGAGTCCTGGTCAACCTGCCACCTGATTGGGGGTGGGAAGAAATTTTGGTTAACATTTATTTCTACATTCATTTATATATTTATATTATACATTTCCTTTCTCTCTTCATGTCCCTCTCAGCCCCAACCAGTCACAGCAGATGACTGCCCCTCCCTGAGCCTGGTTCTGTCAGTTCTCCCTCCCCACCATTGCCGAGGACTCGCACCTTGGGGATCATCTGATTGTTGGGTGTTGTAGGGTCTGAAATGACTGTTGTTGTAACTGGTGCTCTATAAATGTATAAAAATTATTTTATGTCGGTGCTGTTGATGGTGGTTATATAAATAACACCAGCGCGGCGCTCCGGCTAAAGCTGTGTGCACACAGGAGGCGTTCAGGTACAGTACTGAGCGGGTATTCACTCACACTTAAAGCATTCAGAGCCAAGTTCACTTTTATTTTTCATGCACAAGTGTGAAGTCTAAAGCTGTGTGCTGACACTCCTCAAGCCTCACGTCTCTCCTCTGTAATAAAGGTTTCATAGTGAATATTCTGGCCACATTAGTCGCCTCGCTCAGAAAAGCATTTAAAGCGGAACAACAAGGAAAAAAGAATCTATCCTCTGAGGAGTCGGGGGACAAATCTGAATCCAGTAATATGAGCACGGTCAGTTCTACCTGTGGCCATCAAATAATGAAAATATGAGGATCCCCTCGTCTCATTAGTCAGGTCCTGTTTTCCCCAGCTGTGTCCTCTCTCCCTAATTACCTCGTGTGGGTTTTTAAGCCCTCAGTTCTTTGTTATGTCCTCCCTCGTGTGTGTGTGTGTGTGTGTGTGTGTGTGTGTGTGTGTGTGTGTGTGTGTGTGTGTGTGTGTTCCTTTGTTCTGTATTTTCTCTTTTGTCTCTGAGATTTTGCATTTCTGGCTCCAGGCCTGCCTCGTTTTTGTGTTTTGTATTTTTGGAGGAGACTTCAGCATCAAAGCTGACATATTTAAAGGTCCACATCGGTGTATATCTGCAACCTCACTGCACAGCTCTGTGACCAAATTTTGAAGTGGGGGTGGGGGGCGCCCGGCCTCCCCATTAGCCGTGTTTCTGGAGCTGTGGATTTAGCCTGCATACCTGAAGAGCAGTTGTCAAAGTTGAGGTCTCCCAGGATGACATCGAAGGCCACCAGGTCTTCCAGCACCTTCTGTCCTTCCGGTGGTACGGATGAAGATTGCCGAAACTCCGCCCCCCACCGGAGCAACAGGTCCAGCTGCTCGCACCGTACCGACGCATCACCTGGAGCAACGGAGGAAGCAGGGCGATGAGCAGATCAATACTTAACTTAGGAAATCACCAAAGTATACAGAGACGGGTACTATCGCATTATTTAAATACACTGACCAACCATACCATTATGATCACCTGTCTAATATCGGTCCCCCTTTTGCTGCCTGACCCATTGAGGCACGGACTCTACTAGACTCCTGAAGCTGTGGTATCTGCACCAAGATGTTAGCAACAGATCCTTTAAGCCCTGGAAGCTGTGAGGCGGGGCCTCCGTGGATCGGATATCCCACAGATGCTCAATTGGATGGAGATCTGGGAATTTGGAGGCCAAGTCAACGCCTCAAACTTTCCTGAACCATGTTTGCTTTGTGGCAAGGAGCATCATCCACAGCCATCGCGGAATACTGTTTCCATGAAAAGGTGGAAATGGTTTCCAACACGCTGAGGTCGGCGGTTCGTGTCACGCAGCAAACTGTGATGCTCTGTGTGTTCTGACACCTTCCCATCAGAACCAGCATGAACGTTTCAGCACTTTGTAGCTCATCTCTTGGACCACCTTCACTCATCATGTGCATCCATGAGCTATGGCCTCCCACGACCCTGTGAAAGGTTCACCGCTGTTCCTTCCTTGGACCTGTTTGATAGATACTGACCCCTGCAGACCTGGAACGCCCCACAGCTGCTCCAGGTGAACCCTCCCCGACCCAGTCAGCTAACCATCACAAAACTCGCTCAAATCCTCACGCTGCCCATTTTTCCCACTTCTAACACAAAATGTTCACCTGCTCCCTGATAGACCCCGCCCACTAACAGGCACGATGAAGAGATAATCCATGTTATCCACTGTTCAGTCAGTGGACATAATCTTATGCTTGATTGGTGCATTTTCATGGCTTTATTTTACCATCACTGAGTTCATATGTTCATTTGGATCTGAAATGACCTCTTAAAGCTCAAACATAAGAGCAGCTGCAGTCCTTCTGTGTTCTTACAAGGTTAAACTAGCCTTCAGGTTCCTGTTCTGGTGTTACAATAAAAAGATAAAAACTTTCTGAATATGGCGTAGACTTAATTGTCTTTAAGGCCCGAGCATTGCATTACTGCAGCCACCACATCAGCTGATTTCAGTCACATGGGCTGGTGGATCAGGTGATTGCTTCCCACTATAAGCTGCTGCAGCCTGCCTGCAGTTTCTTGTGCCACTGCAAGCTGCTCTGTAACCCACCTCCAGCCCAGCATGTTGTTTCTGGCTCAGTCGGTGTGCAGTGAGAGGGTCTTGGTTTCGTGCTCTGTCGCTCACTTTGCCTCAGACTGCAATTATAGAGTCATTTTTACGACCCTGTCTCAAAAAGTCCAAACTAACCCTTTAAGCAACTTCTGGTGCTGTTTTGCTTTGGCAGCATTTGTGTGTGTCCACTGCTGCCAGTACATCTGATAAACTGGCGTTAGTTATGGATTGGAGGGAGGAGGTGACTGGAAGGAGGCGGTGGGTGAAAGCATGCGATAGAAATATCAGCTGAATAGTGGAGAGTGTGAGAAACAAAGAGGTGTTGAGATATTGGAGGGTGAGTAGGTGGCTTTGGCTTTGATTACTCTCGGCTCCGGCTCAAGTACGAGAAACGCTGCTTCTTCTCTTTTTGTGTGACTGGATCACTCAGAGACGGATGGAACTGGGGGGGGGACGTGGGGGAGTGTTTGCCTGTGCATGAAAACAAAATGTTTCTTCAGATCTAAACAATATAATAATTTGTAGGAGAAGGCTCAGATATTTAGTCCAGCTCCTGGGCTCCTGAAAGCACCACATGTACACGCAGAGATTAGCATCAACGTGGCAACAAGGGAACAATGAAATCCAGCAACTGGTTCAGGATGAGGTGACAAACAAATCCCTTTACGTGTGGACTGAGCTTAACCTCTAAACATCCATCAGGTGACCAACTAGGAGAAGGGGTGAGGTCTGGGTTTGGTGCCTAAAACAAGACCCCACCCTAACCATACCCCTACTCATAACTCTGGATGGGTCACAGCTGACTTGGTGGATGTTAAGGCTCCTTTAAATCTAACTGAGTGATGCAGCATTTTATGGAGGATCACCTTCCTCAGTTTCCAGGTACTCTCAGCACTTTAAAACTCGGTCATTGTGAAGTTTACAGGAAGTGAGGATGGTAAATAGCAGTGGGGGCATTTGGATCAACTTCAGCTGAACTGCACCTCAGAGTATTTCAGAGAGGGGACTGGAATGGACACCAGCACCATATTAGATTCTCCGAAGGTGGTTTCATTTTAGCCAGGTGGGGTAGTTCTCTGTAGCTACGCCAGTTCCACATTTTCCTTTGGTTTCTTTAAAGAATAGTTTAAAGGTAAAAATTTTAATTTGGAACACAATGCCAGGGATAAACAATAAAAATATTATTATTAATTTTACATGATCTGTGTGCTCTATTTCTTTATGCCTGTTTTACAAAAATATTAATACTGAGATTAAATCTTTTTTGTCTTTTCTGCATTTGAAATGAAAACAAAGATGCACATTCATCTCTGCAGTACAGCGCCTACAATACAGAATATCAGAGCAGACAGCCAATCAGAGAAGCCTCACTGCAGCTGCGCAAACATTACATCGTATTATCACGGGTGTGAGAGCAGAACAGAAGCTGCAACGATAGAAAACTGAAGTGCTTTGTGGGCGTCACTTCACTTTATTGAGCCATAAAATGAGGCTGCAAAAAATGAAACGTGACCATAACTTTACCAGTGCTGCTGGCACAGCGGTGCAGCGGTTAGCACTGTCACCTCACAACAAGAAGGTCTTGGGTTTGAATCCACCAGCCGGTTGAAGCCTTTCTGTGCTCAGTTCACATGTTTCCTGGGTGCTCTGGCTCCCTCCCACAGTCCACAGACTGTGTTCAGGTGATTCTGTGTGGATGTTTGTTGGTCTCTGTAATTGGCTGGTATCCTGTCCATGGTTTACCCCACTTCTTCGCTTATGCCCCCTCAGCGGTAAGTGTAAGAGAGGAATAAAAAATAAGGAAATGCCTGACACACAACAGAACTGAAGCACAGAGAAATGAAAGGAGGCAGCCTTTGCATTTTTGAGCTCAGTATGTGCTGTAGATGCTGACGGTCCCGCTGCATCATGAACTGTGTACTCAGCTTCTCCTTCCTCTCAGAAAAGAATCAGGTCTCTGCAGCCCTCCCTACTTTGTTCTCCCCGACTCACCCCGCCGTCCCACCCCCCTTCACCTCCAAAGGCTCTGTTTGATGTATCTTTAGAAACAGCCGTGCCACTGCTATATTTAGGCCTGTGAGACGCGTAGGAGAAGCCCAGAATAGCAGGAGAAGGGCGGTGGAGGGGGACATGTCTGTGGTAAAAAATGAGGGTGGCGTCGAGCGGGGGCTTTAAATAGGGCTGTGACGCCTTAAACAGCTTGAGGCGGTGACCATGGGAACAGCAGGAGGAGGGATGCTCGGGTTTTGGTGTGCCCATTTGTCTCTCTCTCTCTCACACACACACACACACACACACACACACACACACACACACACACACACGCACACACACACGCACACACACACACACACACACACACCCTGCTTGAGAAACAATCCTTCCTAAAGGCATCATAAATGTGTGCATGTGCAGAGACAAACAACAAACACACAAAGAGAGTACCTTCTATGGCGTGGAGGTGCGTACATGTGACATATCCAACCACTCTTTGCTCCTGGTGGGAGGTGCCCACGTGAACCTGTTGGGGGGGGGACCAGAGACAAACATGTCAGTCTGCTGTGTTCAAACAGCCAACATCAAAGCCTGTTTAACGAGTGTGTTTGTGTATGAGGGACGAGCCAGGTGACAACAGCAGCAATTAGATCACAAGGTGAAACTTTATTGATCCCTGTGGGAAACAGAGTCACTGCACTGAACAGCAGCATACAGATGGCATCATTGTGTAATGTGATTATGAAATATCTGTTCGTGCCAAGGATACAGCAAAAACCTGAGATAATACTTCATTAATTATGAGATCTGTAACCCATAAAAACACTCTTATCGGAGCAACTATGTGACAGTTATGTAATGGAATAACGATGAGGTCTGAATCTGTGATTATGAGACTGTTTTTGATCATTTTAAGAGTCACAGTTATAATCATCTCTAATTAATCTCCATTCGTTCACTGCAGGGAGCTTTCATGTAGGGCACCTCTGCCTCATCAATTATTCAAAGAAGAAGAAGAAGAAAGGCTGCTTTAACCTGTTAACAGCCACGAGGTCACCAAACATTAAAGTTAGCTATATTTTATTACAGCTTCTCCATCTGGGTGTTAAAAACCGGTGGAAAAAAATAGAAAGTGGGTGGCTGGTGATCCACAGGGTCGGGGGTCATCAAAAAGTGGAGCTTTGCCTATTTGAAGGCCCGAATGGAAAAACTGAAGTAAATGTGTGAGTCAACATTTGGAAGGTAACATCTATGTTTCTGAAAATGTGCATAATTAGCAAACAGCCCGAAGCCTAGACACACCTCTGTGACCTGGTGGGCGTTAAAAGGTTAACAGTGTTCAGTTGAGCCAAGCATTGGTGCTACAGCACCCCCTTCTGGTGATACATGGTTACATCAAAGGCTTTATGATAGAGAAACCTGACTGAGGCTATCCCACCTCTGCACCCACAGAGCCGATCAACAGATAAACCAGAAAACCAACAAGCCCGTCGCACTGATGCGTCCACAGCTGATACTTCACGGCACTTTGAACTCTGTGGTGTTTGAACGAAGCAGGTGAGAGGGATTATCATTTTTGTATTACGAGAATCAACATGGCTTTCATCCAGTCTTTTTCAGGGATGAGTGGGAAACATTGACTAGGTTGGCCCTCCGGGTTGAGCCGTTAATGAATAATAATAATTCTTGACGTCACTTCCTCCTCCTCACGCTGTCAAAGGCATTCGTGACATCATTACTCTCGTCCAATCGTTCTCTCAGCCTCTGATCTGTGTGCTTTAATTTCAGCGTTCTTCTCAGTCTGTATTTCAGATTCTCGCTCGTGCAGCCCGCCTCCTCCCGGTCATTCAGAGCCCCATCCAAGCCTCCATCTTCATCTTCACCACCATCAGCATCTAGACTCTGGGGGTCTGATGCCCTAATTCTGCTCTGCTATGATTGGTTTGTCAGGGTCTGATCACCAAATAGCTTATTAATTGACTTCTGTCTCAATAAATCATGTTCACATTTTCCAAATGATCTCTCCCCATTGAACTATGCATGTGTGTATTATTATTTAAGTAGAAGTATAACTAATAAGCTGAGTAACATTTAACATTGTCAAAGGGTCTCCTTTCTTTCAGAACCCTGAACAGGTGGTTCTGTAATGGTTCCAAACCAGTGAGCTTCATGATGCATGAACAGAGGATGGAGGATATACTGGAGCTGTTCAGAGGGAGGACCTGATGCTTGTGGAAGAAAAGAGTTATATGAGCGTGTGGAGAAAATCATGCACACATGTAGCATGTAAAAACTCTATCGATAAACATGCAACTAAAACTAACTTCAAGGTGCTGATCCTGTTTTAAAGCAGCTGCTTTGCAGAGGTTATTCTCTGATAACTGATCAGAGAATAACCTCTGCACAGACATACATGCTACAGCTGGAACTTTAGCATGTATGTCTCTGCAGGTGACTGATGCTGCTAAAAAAAAGCTGCGATGCAACGAGCTTTAGTCGAAACCTGGACATTTTTTAAGGAACCATGAAGTCTTACATCCTGAATCCAAGGTTTTGACCCATTCAGCAGACAAACACACGCGTGACATTTTTTCTGCAATGGAAATGAATCACTGTTTGGAAAGTTCTTTACAATATGGTTACAAATGTTGCCACAAATGTGATGCACTTGTTGGATGCTTTGTTTTCACCCTCTGTTCAGTTCATCTCACATCTTAGTCGAGTTTAAACCTGTGAGAAGGAGCAGCTCTTTAAACCATCCATCCATCCATCCATCCATCCATCCATCCATCCATCCATCCATCCATCCATCCAGCCAGCCTCGCTTATCCAATTCAGGGTTGCGGGGGGGGGGCTACTCTAGCTGTCATAGGACGAGAGGCAGGGTACACCTGGACAGGTTGGAAACATATAACCATTCGCACTCACATTCACACCTGCAGTTAATTTAGAGTCACCAGTTAATGTGACCATGTCTCTGGACTGTGGGAGGAAGCTGGAGTTGTCACGAGCTGTTTAAATGTAGACACCAGACTGGCTGAATGAAAACACACCTTTAATTAGAAGGTAGATGATCTAAGACAAAACAACAGAAACTACAAAAACTGAAGTAAACAGAATCCAAAATATTAAACAACTGGCTGGGAGCACACGAGGAAGGATGACAGACGTCACCACAAAGGCGAGAACTGAGGCTACAAATACACAAAGAGGAGGCGGGTAAACAAACAGGTGCAAACAATCAAAGATAATAAGATAAAAGAAGTAAAACTAAATAACTAAAGATGAGACGTGAAACAGCTGACAGTGAGAGCAGGAGGCAGGGCAGACTGAAACTTCAGACCTCTGACCACAAAGAAAACTCGAAAACATAAAAACAAAACTAAGACAAACAGAAATCAACCTGGAAAATTTTTTTTCTAAAAATATAAATTTAATAACAACTCAAAACACCACAAATACAAGAAGCCAGTAAATAAAAAATGGAGGAGTGCATGACGAACAGGCAAACCCCCACAGAGAGGTGGGTTCAAACACAGGACCGTGTTGCTGTGAGGTGACGGCGCTAACCACTGCACCACCCTGACGCACTATTTGCACTTTGACCTTGGCTTAATTTTTCAGCCCCCGAGTTTGCCTGATTGTGTGTTACTCATCCCTGTCCCTGGAAAATGATCTGAATTCCTCACAATAGGAAATAAGCAGCAAATGTGGAGCTATAATCTATATGAAAAGATGCCCCCCCCCCCACACACCCCAACAACAGCAGTCTTGACATTTTGTGCAGCATTATGAATCATCTGTCACGTCTCAGAGGCGGGAGACGTTTATTATCAGAAGGAAAAACACGTCAGCTATTGATCACCGTAAACAGATGAGAGAATGAGGACACGTGGCTTCCACACTTGCACCAAGATTACATTTGATTTTGTCACTGCTGCGAGCTTCTGTTTTCTATGTGGGCCGCAGCTACTTTACAGCAGTCTCATCAACACGAGCACGAATGTTCAGGAGGCGGCCGATTCGATCGATGCCCGAAACGCTGCTGAGGATGTTATTTTTTCAGCATGTCTACATCTGCTTATACATATTTCACTACTTCTTCAATTTCTTCATTCCCATAAACCAGTGAGCAAAGCTGCAATGACAAAACTTCACTTGAGATCTAATCAGACACCTTTAACACGAGTGCTGAGGAGCAGCACGGAAACGAGCGAGGTGGACGCTGGCGGCTCTGAAGAGATGGTGGGTGGATGCAGACTGACAAGGAGGAGGAGGAGGCTGAATAAAGGGTTGCAGAGAAGGATAGATGGTGATTGTGAGGTGGTTAGTTTGAAGTGGGAAGGCATCTAGGTGGAACAGGTCTATAAGGAGACACAAAACCCTCTGCTTGGGGGGCCACATCAGAGATAGTCCAAGGCAGGAGTTCTCAAGCTCCAGCCTCATAATGAAGGAAGGATTCTCTGCACTGCTACAGAATTTCCTGCTAGTGTACAACTTAGATTAAGCAGCCATACATAATGTAACTGGTTTAATATACATCATACATACAAACCAATGTGATTGTATACATAACAGGGAGTCAGTCAGCATGATGCCAATTCAGTTAATAAAAGCTTTCACATTGGCCCTTCTAAAAGCTCGCTCTCAGAGAGGTTTTTGTTGGAATAATCCAGGGAAACTGTACTTTCACCACTCAGTTATTTATTTCTCAGGTTTTGTATTTAAAAGGAGAACAGCTGGCCTTCAGTGTGTGGCACTCTGCTGTGCTCCCACACAGTCTGGTCCTTTGCAGGGTTGGGCCATCCCCAAACTGTGTGCAGTGGGCCCTTTGGTTTGAAGAAGCCCCAAAGTTCCACAGCATTTTAGCAATTTTCAGTTTGCATCAATACAATCAAATATAATCATAGAATGAATGTAGAATAAATGTTTCTCTCTAGTACGACTTAAACATCCTGGTAGCTTCTTCTTTTTCTCCAGGACTTAAAAACGTGTTATTGTGTAACATCTGCTTCAACAAAACTGAGTGAGTCGTTTCTATCAAATCAGCTGTGATGCAGAAACTAATGAGCAACAGTGATAGAGCACGCCCCGAGGAGGAGACCGGCACAATGCAGCGATGGCTGTTTTATTATCGTATCTGTGCAGATACGATGATAAAAATCCTAAAAGCCAGAATAAAGCATTAGCCTGACTTTAACACCAACACAAAGCTTACATTGCAGGCTGAAGTACAGTAAATACTTCACAGCAGAGGCCCTAGATTTCCCTCTGAATATCTGAGGCTCTAATTGAATTACTCTTAATGGAGTGTTTTGTGGGAGTGGGCGAGTCAGAGGAACAGAAAAGACTGCCCCGCTCTGCTGAATGCTCATCAGATGGAACATGAACTTGTCTAATAATGTTGCATAAGCTGTGCGTCACTGAACATTTGTGAGGCTGTGTTGGTTTTCTGAGGACTCCCACCTGATCCAGGAACACACCTGAAATCTGTCATGCACATTTTTGCAACTTTAGTGATGTTTCGATAAAAGGGATAGTTCAACACTTTTATATCCTTTGGACAGACGATACCAGAGTGCAGATGTTTGTCTGTAATGCACAGCAGCACGTTTGGATTAAACCAAGCAGCATATCAGCACAAACACCTCAGACCAGCTGAGGAACGTGAAGAAGAGCGGGCCAAAATTCCTCCACAACGAAGAGAGACTGATAGACCATACAGGAAACCATCACTCCCAGTTATTACTGCTAAAGGTGGTTTTAGAAGCTATTAATTCATGAGATGCTGCATCTCTGCCACTTCACTGCCCGTGGGTTCTAACAGGTTCTCATATAAAACAATAAGTTTACTGTTTCTAATGTTTAATTAGATGCCACTATGAACACGCTGGAGGAGTGTAATCTAATTACTTAACAGAAAAATTCTTCTTTTCTATTAATTAATGACAAAATTACTAAAGAAATTCCAAGAAACTTTATTTCAAAATATCTGCTTAGTTTATCTGAATAAGTGATAACTAATATCTGACATCTTAATGTCCCCAAAGAGCCTCTGAGCACTAAGAAGTGCATCAAGCTGAGCAGGACGGTCATTATTGCCCATGAAAACAAACACGTCAGTCAAAGATCTTTGGGGATCCCGTTCATCCAGAAAACAAAAAAACAAAAAACAAACAACAACAACAAAAACACCAGGAAAATTTTGTTAGTAAAACAACAAACTTGGAATTTCCAAGATCATTAATTAATATAGAAAAAAAGACTTACATAAAGACACATCTGCAGCACATCTGCAGGAGTGCAAACGTGTTGAAATGATGTGTAATCCTGCCAGATTTGACATTTTACAGAAGAACATTAAAAAAAAAAACATAATATTGTAAAACTGTTACAGTTACTCTTAACACAAGATAAGCATTTTGGTATGAATACCCTCAGTTTTATTTTGACAAGTGTCCTGTAGCATACGCTACGCTACGCCACCCGTCTCCTGCCTGCCAAAGGGGGGCCAGGCTACAGTTTACCCACCCCTCTGATCACCTCACTCAAATAATGCTGAAGCCTAGTTTGGGGCTCAGTAAATGCTCATAGAGTTGCATTTAGTATTTTTTACATATGGTTGCAAGTAAGCAAACGAGCTGGTCTTGTTTAACCAGTTCTTACAAACACTCACAGTAACTCTGTTAACTTTGTAAAAGACACATTTCTGCTTTTTGTTGCTTGAATGATTCTCAGCACCAGGACGAGGAAACTTTTATCTTAACAGCTCCTCCCCTCGTTTGTGTCACCTGTCTCCGTTCCTCCTCTTCCTTCCCCTCTGCTCTGTGTGCCCCACTCTGTATTAATATTTCAGGGGCTTATGTATGCTTGACTAGGTGTGTGCACACCCTGAAACTGACAAGGGACTTTAGGGGAGTCTCATGTAAGTGTGCACACTCGTGCATAGAAGGAAGAGTGGACTGTGAATGTGTTTCTATAGACCGTGGTCTGTGCACACGCTGCTCCGATGATGTAAACACAAATTAGAGTTTTCTGCAAAGATGGAGGAAAACCTTGACTGGAAGCAATTTATGCTCAAATGAGCCCCCCCACCCACCCACCCACCCACACTCTGTATGAATAAACGAGACATGAAATGAAATTAACTGTTTCTTTTGAAATTAAAAAGCAAATGAGTCTGAACATTCAGGATATGAGATGCTAAAACTCCAAGATTTCCTCTTATCAACGAGCGCTGAGACAAAACGAGAGACAATTTCACACTGGAAGCCGATCAAACCGAGCCCGTCTCGCTACGAAGGCTCTGAGGCTGCTGCAGCGAATCGCTCTAACTTTAAAATCAGACACTTCACCGCACATTACTTGGATGAGTTTGATCGCTTCACTCAGAGTCTCTGCGATGCCGTGATGACGGACGGGAAGCTCAAAGCTTCATCCATCTGCCTCATCACAAGTTTGGATGCTTGGTGTTCTTTTTAGGAAGTATTTGTTGCTGTAAATCATGTTTAATGTTGTTTCGATATAATCAGGTTTCCTCCAGCATTGAAACTCAAAATCAACCTTTGAAAGGACTTTTAAAGATACCCACATTTGGACCAAACAATGTAAAAAATATGTATTTTATTTGGACTTTCCTGCTGTACTTGGGTGTACAACTATTCGACAGTGCAGTGAGTTTAGGCAGCTGAGACAAGTCTGGGTCTGGACTGAAGCCATTCAAGACAGGTCTGAGTGAGTCTGAGTCACATCTCAAAGCAGAGAAGGTCACAAATGAATTGAGTCAAGCTGTGAATCTGTCCAGAAAAGTCCAAGAGCATCTTAAATCCAACAAATATAAATGATGCTTTTCATTACCCGAGTCTCAAACAGAGTCTCACACAGCTGAAAAAGTCCAGTTACAGTAGTCTGTCAAGATCAGCTTCAGTAAAGTGAGCAGTCACTCAAGATCGGATCATCGAGTCCACACCGTATCTCAAATTAACAGACGGCTTCAAGCCAGCAGAGAAGCTGAAACGATCAAAGAAATTATCAATTAAAAGTGCCGTCAGGAGACTCAGTGTCCTGTTGTGATCCAATTAAAGTTTGATTCTCAAACCATTTAAGACGCGTTCACACCAACTCTCAATGCAGCTGTGACAGGTTAGGTCAACCCTGAAGTCCAGAGACTTCAAGTCAAGTTGCAAATAAATCTCGAGTCAAGTGAGACCAGAACAGTGGCGGTTGTTAGAGAGGCTCAAGCTGACCCACGAGTCACTCGGTTTAAGGTTTTACTTCAGTGGGATACAACACACTTTATTCTACCCACTTTAGCTAACCAGATAAAGTGCATATACAGATATCTGCAGTACCCAGAGTTTCCACGCTCTCCCTGTGCCTGCGTGAGGCTCCAGCCCACCAGCAGATTTGAACCAAGAACCTATTGCTGTGAGGCAACGCACAGAAGACTCAGGTAAATCGAGACATTCCCATTTCAGTCTTTACGAACAAGAACGTTCAAGTCACGTTTCAAAACACTGAGCAAGTCCATTAAAACAGATCCAACTCCAAGTCTGTGTTGGGAAGTCTACACTCAAAATCATGGAAATTGAAGTCCTGGGTCTTAAAAGCTGGAAGAGACATGAGAGGTGAGAATGCTGAGCACCACATTTAAAAGATCTCCCATCAGTTCGGGTCATCGATCTCAAAGATCTTTAGCAAGTTTGTCAAAGTGTCTCAAGTCCTGAATGCTGATACTCTGCCTCATACATTTATTATAGGACAAGTGGGAGCCTTTATTTCATGTAATGGTGGATCTGCTATTTAAAGTAAACAGAAGCTGTATTTTATGCGTCTTTATTGTAAAAAATACAAATGCACATTAGTTTAAATATGAGAGAATAAACATCTGCCAAAGCTGAGCAGAGCTGAGACTTCTGACACTGACTGTTGTGGAGTGTGGAGATATGATGGGATCCC
The DNA here is from genome assembly GCA_030220045.1 of Australoheros facetus. NCBI lineage: Eukaryota > Metazoa > Chordata > Actinopteri > Cichliformes > Cichlidae > Australoheros > Australoheros facetus. Next base: position 182 of record JASGAU010375108.1, on the reverse strand, counting down.
TTTGGCCTGAGTACACTGAGTCGACCTTGATAGTGAAAAGGTTTCCTTTGATTGTCAGACATGGATTTGGGAATTCTCCCATTGATTTCCATCCTATTCAATCAGATTTGAGCAGGTCCCCATTTTAAAGCCTAATCCATAGTAATGCATTCACACACACACACACACACACACACACACAC
>JASGAU010375106.1:0-14376 GCA_030220045.1 Australoheros facetus | reverse complement strand
GTCTGTGTAGTAGACTGGTGGGAAAATAAACAAGATTTTGAAGTTTAAGCTTATGTATATTGATTCATTCATCAACCAAACTTAAATTAATATTTATCATCTTAAATATTTAAATGCGATTAAAATGCGATTAATTTCGATTAATTAATTATAAACCCTCTAATTAATTAGATTAATTTTTTTAATCGAGTCCCACCCCTAATTTTTACATATCCGTACCTCATGTTAAAGGATATTTTAGCCCCTCTGTTCAGAAAGATTTAAGTTCCCAGGCACTGGGTGGCTCTCTCTATGGTCACCTTAAATCAGAGTTTAAGATTTCTGTGTATGCTTGATTGTGAGCAAAGAGGAAATAAGGGGAAAAGGGAATGAAGAAGCACCGGAACTGAGAGTAAAAGAACTGCATTAAAAATGTGACCCGAGCAGAGGAATAAAAGTATCATTAGCAAAATGAGCTTAAGTACTCTCTCTGTGATGGAGTATTATTTATGGCACGATTGGATTGTTAATACTAATGCATCAAAGCCGAAGCAGCATTAGCTGGGCGAAGTTTACTTTTAATCAGGCCTCCTCTGAAGGCTCACAGCATGAATCTTTGGGGATCGTAAAAAGGATTAATGGGTCAGGAAAGAGGAGAAAACAAAAATCCGATGCTACAAATTTGTATTCATTTTTCTTTAATCCTTAGATGCAGTGGATGGGAGGCAATGGATAATTTGACCTCTTTGGGTCTCGAACATGTGGTTAAGTGAAACCATCTGAGAACTTTAGAGGGAAATGACTCTTTGGTGAAAACGGCTCAACAACTCATAGATATCTGAAATGCGACAAGGGGGCCAATGGCAGGGGGCACAAAAAGCCCCCCCAAAAAAGAGTCTAAAGCATTGGTTTTCATTTTTTAAAAATTTATTTATTTTTTCCCCATTGCAGTGTATTAGGATTTAATGTTCTTTTTTATGGCAAGAAGAAAAGTAACTGCAGCTGTTTTTAAAAATGGTTTTGGAATAAAAAGCAGAATGTCGAAGTGAGCAGCAGGGGAGCAGATTGCAGCGCCGCACAGCAGATGGCACTCTCACTCTGTCGCCGCTCTGAACGAGCCCGACGACCGATCGTGGCGTCCCGCTGTGGTAAAAACATGCAGATATTAAATGCACAGCCACACGTTCGGCTTAATAAGTCAGTACAGAGCCGCCTGCTGACTGTAAATGGGGTCTGATTTCCAACCTGACCTGACAATTGACCCTCAATTACAAAGGAAGCCTCGTTAATGTCCTCAGACTGAAACAGGGTTGACTAATTTGTAAGAAAGGATGTTAGACTTTGTTATGCAAAGCGATGCAGCTTGTAAGCGGATGATGGCAGTTTGCTCCCGTCTGCTCTCAAATGAAGAAAACAAGACTGACATCTTGGAAATACATAGNTTTATAAAGTCCTGCAGGTAAACTTATGAATTCATCCATAGCTCACTATAACTAAAATATTTTATTATCTTTAAAATAGCATCTACTTTCAGGGACATATTGCATCCATATATGGGGATAGTCTAGAGAAGTCAATAACTGTCCTGGTGGGAATCTCTTAAATGTTCAACCAAATACAATACAGGATTATTGGTTTTTGAACATGTAATAAAAAGCTATTGTTTTATTGGATTTGCCTGGTAACGATTTTGTTCTATAGACAGTGTTTTCTATTAGCTGCTGGATCAGAGATCACTCGGAGGGCAAGGGCACTGAGTTAAATCATAAAATCAGGGCAATCTCTTTCCGTGAGAAAATTCCATTAACTCTGGCTCACCTCCGAGCCTATTTTATTAGCCTTGTGAAAGATTGAAGCCACATGGTGTCACAACCATAACTCCAGCCTTATGTTATCTTTGATATCCACCTGCTAAAGCCATTGTCCTGAAACCAACTAAAACACTCTTTCCTGTGTCTGCTTTGTTCTTTGCTTTTCTGTTATATGATTTCTCATGATTAATCACTCTTCTTACTTCACCCCCCCACCCCACCCTCAACCCACTTTCTTTTGCTCTCGAACACTTCACGACCAATCGCACGCCTCAACTGCATCTGGCTTCCTCAGTCAGCGAAAACTCTCAAGTGGAGAGGCTGGAGGACCTTCACAAACGGAGAAATCTGCTTGCAGCCTACTGCAAACTGATAATACACGGAGTGCTGGAAATGAGCATGGCAGCAGAGGTCTTCACGTACTACATGAAGGTAAAAGGTTAACTGTTCGAAGGAGCAGTGCGACATGATGGGGAAATACACTAATAAACTTTTGAGTAGAGTTCACTGAAGATATGAGATGGGTGCAACTCTGTAGCAGTTGCTTGGCATAGAGACTGGAATCAGTATGAACAGCTGGCCTGGCTCTGTGTTATGGTAGTCCTCAGCTTGTAGAAGAAGACAAGAAGACAACATGCCTTTTGTAATTCAGTAGAACTGAAGGAGACTTACACGTAAGGTGGCTATCAACAGATACTGTTTAATACACACAAAAAACATTTAAAAAAAAAAATTGGAATCAAGCAGCAACCAGTGGTGCTGAAAAATGAGTGAGTTGGTTGACCCCATAAACTGGTTAGAACAGATAGGTTTAGCTTCCAGGTCTGGAAAGTGAAGCCAACACAGTGCCTGAAACCTGCATTCTGTTTAAGGCCACCAGGAAGCTGTGGTTGCAAAGTCTTCCGGTCCTGTGGATGTCTGTGGGAAAACAGCCCTCTGTCAGGACCCCTGTAAACACTTTGATGCTGGGTTTCTGGTCTCAGTCACTCTTTTTGGGTCATGTTACATAAAACATTAAGTCCATTTTGTAAATCTTGATCATACTCTGTTTCAGAAAGGAGGGTTATCAGGGGATGGTGGTTTGGTGGTTAGCACCTTCACAGCTAGAAGGTCTGGGTTTGAATCCACCTTGGCCTGTAGCCTTTCTGTGTGGAGTCTGCATGTTCTCCCCGTGTCTGCGTGGGTTTTCTCCGGGTACTCCGGTTTCCTCCCACAGTCCATAGACATGCGCTCAGCCCGGTTAGGTTAACTGGTGATTCTAAATTGCCCATAGGTGTGAATGGTTGTCTGTCTAACTTTGAGAATCAAAATAGTAATCCATAAACCAATGGGTGACATCCATCTTTTATATACAGTCTGTGCTCAATGGAGACTCCAATTTCTAAACTTGTCCAAGAAGCAGTATGGCACATTATTAATAAAGGTGTTTGTTTATTGAGCAGTGGTGATGGTGGGGTGTTTGAGTTGTCTTAGTCGCACAAGTTCCCCTCAAATGTTGCTGTAGTAACGACCTCTGGATTAAACATCCGGTATCATCCTCGCCCTCTTTGTCCACAGTACTACAATGACTTTGGAGACATCATCAAGGAGACGATGTATCGCACCAGGCAGATGAATAAAATAGAGAGTGCTCGCACACTCGTGCTCTGTTTGCAGCAGGTATTGTCCCTCCATAAACACCTGTAAACTTCACTGTCACTAGCTGGCAGAGAGATACAGATGTTCTTCTCTTCACCTTCCAGCTGTTTGTACGACTAAAGCAGGAGCAAGAGAGTGGCGGCAGGCCTCAACCAGGAGTCCAGACTTTCACCAGCATTAAAGAGCTAGCCAGGCGATTCGCCCTCACCTTCGGGGACCTCGTCAAGTTTCGCGAGTGTGTCGTCCTGATCCACAGGTTGGGGCATGACCTAATTTCTCTTTGTTGGATTTATTTTTGCATATTTCTTTATCTTTTTGGCCTCAAGTCTGTGTGTATATGTGTTTAGGAACGGCATAGAGTTTGTGTTCCAAGAGTTTACTCAGACTCCAGACTTACCTACACCACTGTACCTCTCCTACCTGACTATCCTCAGTGAGTTCTCCAGCAAACTGCTCAGACCAGACAAGAAAGCAGTGTGAGTGCTGAAAGCCCCATCAGGGGTTTCAATGGTTTTTAAAGGAAAAGAAAATCCAGAAATCTGAAGCCTGTTCATGTCTGTGCAGGTTCTCCTATCTGCAAAAACACACTGCTGAGCATATTATTAACCTCAGGGAGGAGTGTTGGCAGCCACTCCTCTACTATCGTGCATCTCTGTTGGCCATAGCTGAAGGGGAGGACGCTGTATCCTACGTAAGCTCAGACAGAAAGGGCAACCCACCCAATCGCTCGCCCTTCTCCAAACAAAAACGGGAAGGTAAGACAGCACAGAATGATGTCCTCACTTTCACCAGCTGCTTCAGGGGTATCCTTTTTTTTTATTTTCAGGAAGCAAGTCCCCCTGTTCGTTTAGCCCTGTTGATTCCAAAGTCAGCAAAGTACGCAAACCGAGCTACAGCCCAAGGTGAGGCTCAAAGTGCTTTCAAACCAGTTACAAAGCAAGTCTCACATGAATGACTGTAACCTGAGCTTTCCCTTCAGCCATCAGGAGAGGGCAGCTGATACAGATCCATTTTCTGTCCCTCTGGAACCGCCACCGAGAAGACTGCACATGGAAGGATCCGTACTCAACATCAGCAACGAGCCAGACGATGGCACCGTGGAGGTGGAAGTCTGAGTACGAGGAGGTTGGGAGAATCGGCGCTGCCGTCTGGACAACAAGACCTCAAGAGACGTTTTACTTTTATGCACCTTGTAACCAGCGTCCTCTCTGTCGATAGAAACTGCTGTGTTTTTTTTTGTACAATGTTGATCATGCAGCACATCCTGTTTTTAGAAGGATGCATTTAGAAAGGATGAAGGTGGCAGTATTCTGCCATGCAGACCAAAACCACGACACGTGTATTAATCCATAACTGAAAATAGTCCCCGATATTATTTCCAGTTACTCCTGTTTTGGTAAAGTTTGCCAACGCTGGAGTGCTCCGACGTTTCAACTGAGCTCCTCTTTTAAGAAAAAACAAACATTTGTGATCATTTAATAAAAAATTTAAAAAAAGTGACCATTTTCAGAAAACTCTAAATGATCTGAGAGATACAGACTGTGAGTCGAAGCAAATAATTGGTTTTAGTCTTTTCATGGAAAAAATAATGACCAATACCAGCATTAATCTGGTGTTATGTTTTATAGACCACTTTAATTTGAGGACCATTTGTATAAGCATGTGCATATTATTATTTTAAACATACAGCTTTACTGTAAACTATACTTGATTGTTGTAAATGACACTAAATAATTTCTTTTGTTTTTAGACACGGTCAAGAATTTTAGATTTTTTTTTTTTATATCTGCAAGTTATGTATTTAATGTAAATTAATTTAAATAAAAAAAAATCACTATACCTCATACTACTTAATAATGTATTTTATACTTTGAATAATTCAATAAGCACTTTGTTATTTTAGAAGCAGCTTTACGCATTTTTAAACAGAAACAGCAGTTAGTCTGGTAAATGGTACTCAATTATGACCAACAGCGCTTTTTACACACTTGAAATGCCATATTGATAGTTTTCAGCTGACATACACTCACCAGCCACTTTATTAGGTACACCTGTTCCACTGCTCGTTAATTCAAATATCTGATCAGCCAATCACAGGGTAGAAACTCAATACATTTATGTGTGTAGACATGGTCAAGATGACCCGCTGAAGTTCAAACCGGGGAAGAAAAGTGACTTTGAACGTGGCACGGTTGTTGGTGCCAGATGGGCTGGTCTGAATATTTCAGAAACTGCTGATCTGCTGGGATTTTCCCCACACAACCATCTCTGGGGTTTACAGAGAATGGTCTGAAAAAGAGAAAATATCCAGTGAGCAGCTCTCTCGGTGAAAATACCTTGTTGATGTCAGAGGAGAATGGCCACTGCTTTGGAGCCAAGCTAAGAACAGGAAACTGTGGCTACTCTTCGCCGAAATTGGACAACAGACAACTGGAAAAATGTTGCCTGTGTGTGTGTGTATATATATATATATATACACACACAACATAACATTTTTTTACATCATGCACCACATTGAACTGCACAGGCTGTCTTCTTTAGTCTTCCATTAACCAAGGCTTTATTATTAATTTAAAGAAACACAAAACATTTCAAAATGGTTCCTTTTGTTCTGTCAAAGTAGTCAACTGAAGTACTTTGTGACATAGAAAAAAAAGGTCTAAAATACTTGCTCAAATCATTTACAGCACAGCAAGCACAAAATAAATATGTACATTAATTTATAAATTCATCTCTAATAAATTATAACCTCATCTTACACACACATTAAAGTCATAATGAATATAGGCCTGTACAACATTGTGCTGCGTATGACTATCTAAACTGTGTGCTTATGTGTGTGTCCAGAAGGCTTAATGGTGGCTTGTTTGGCATTTACAGTAACCTCCCTGCGACTGCACTGATGACCTTACAGCAATATAGGAAACTCTTTATTGTGATCACTGGAATGTAAGCTTAGCCAATGAGTTTGATACCTGAATCCAATCAGCATGGTTTTTGTCAAAAATTTTTAAAAAATGAACAAAGTCAAGGAGCTCCAGTGTGTAGCAAAAGTGATTTGGCTCATGTGAGCGTGATTACGCAACACTCATGTTTAGATGAAATCAAACGTGCCCCAAACATTATTGATGTCTAACGGTTACATGCAGAAAACAACCTGTTAATGTGTGGGGAACGAGCAAAGGTCTAAAATGCATCACTCGTGACATCAAGTCAGCTGGGGTGTTTACTGTAAGTGTGAAAATGCAAAACATCTGGTTCAGAATTGAACTACCCTCTGCTCCATGTACTTTAATGATTTCTTTGTCAAATATGTGTTAACATGGACGTTTCTCCAGCCGGTGCTCTGACCGCATCTTTCTGGTTTACTCCGTTTGCTGACGTTTGTCCACTAACCCAGGCGCATGACTTGTGTTTCTGAGAGTGGAAGGTGCTCACCAGGCTTGCGGGAAAAGGCTACAGGACCAAAAAAACAAAAAACAAAAAAAATCACTCAGTCATCCTCATACTCATATTCATCCAGGTCCAGGTTGCAGTGCGGGTTGGGGATCTCAAAGAAATGTCTCTTTGTCAGTCCCAGTTCACTGGAGATGTGTTGCCCTAAAGGGCTCAGTGGGTTTTCATACCTGAACAGACACAAGGAGAAAACACTCAGCGTCATCAGACAAAAGAAGGCTTAAATTTGAAACTGTCATGGGACTGTAGTCAGACATCCACATTTAACAATTAACTCATTTTTCTCACTGTCAATCCTCCTGTTCATATCCAATTTAGAGATGTGGGATAAAATTCACAGCCCTTATTCAAACTTTATAAAGTTTATAACAGTGACACTGGAACATTTTATAAAGTTCCCATTTGACCAAGCTTCCTATTTCCAGTATAAAAACTTTACAATACATCAACACTGAACGAGGCCAGTCAATTTTTCCCTCCCTCACCAGCCTCTAGTCAGAGGAGTCATTCAAAGCCATTCAAGAGTAATACCATGTTGAATGTGACCAACATTTACACCAAATGTTGCAAACATTTCAACATCAATGCATAAGGTGAATTTATAATTATTTTTTAATAATTTTAACAAATTTTTAACATTTCTAACAATTCAGATTAAACAAACAGGCTATAAAGTTTACATATCTGAGCTTCAGGGCTGAAGGGAAGTAAATACTTATTTAGCAGCAGACAGAGTATTCCCATCCAATTCTTGGCAAGAAAGTATATTCCCCAAAATGTCCAAATACTTTTCTAGTGACTTGGGAAGGACACAGGAGCACCACATGAAGGCATGAACAGAAGTGGGAAAAAGGAGTAAAGCATTTTGTTCATTCATTTAAGAAGAGGAAGGATTAAAAACAGAAGCTGTCCGGTTCAAAAACAGACTCCCAGCTCTAAGCAGCGGCCACGTACACAACACTTACTGGCTGACCCAACAACGATCTGCCGTATGCTCACATCGGTCAGGAGGGGTGGGGATCGGTAGATGCTAGGAGTGGGTTTAGGACTAGACTTTCCCCACAGAGGAAGAAAAGGAGAACACTTAAACCCTGGTGACACCCTCAGTGTCTTACCTGCTCTGGTTAGCAGCCATGCTTTATAGTGTTAGTCGGTGGTGTTCCTAAAACCGCCACACAACATAGCTGTCAACAGTCTCATTAATCACTGGCTCACTCTCAGGGTGGCTCGGCTGCTGCGCATTAGCCTCTGAGCAGTGGGACATTAAAATTTAATATATAATTCACTTAATAAAGTTCAGTTGATCTTATGACTCTGTGCGAATACATAAACCTCATATCAAATTTTCACTCTTAACATGGCAAAATGTCTTATTTTATCAGACTATATTTTTACATTGAATGACTTTACAACACCAGACCTAAAACACTGATAATAATGGCAAATGTGAGTTATTTCTCTAGCAAACAATCAGGAGACTTGCATATCAAACATTACGTGCCTACTGTACAAAACATAACTAAAACAAATCTAAGTAATCGCATTTACTAAGATCCACAGTTTGTCTTCCATTTTATGTGAACAGATAATGTGAAAATAACGGCCATATAAATTATATACTATTTATAATATACAAATAAGGATAAATTGATCAGAAACTGTCACAAAGGGCAAAGGCTAAAATTAAAGTGGAGGAGCTAGGACTTACAGCTGCTGCTTTTTGGGCTTGCAAACAAAACAAAAAAAATCAATCCCAGTTTTAGTCTCATTTTTGCACTTCTGAGAAAAAAAATGTCTAAATGCAAACACTGAGGCTAAAACTACCATATTCCAATTTATCATATTGCATCAGCTATTCATCATCAAACTTCAGAGGCCTCTGGTGCTGGCCTAAATGTAAAAGCATTTTGAATTTGTAAGAAAAAAATAACTTTTCTTAAGACTACAAGTGGACATGAAAGTGAATCCTTTTCTCTTTTATCTTTACTTAAGAAAAACTGTTTGTGAAAAACCGAGCCTTGAATGGTAACTGCTGCCATTCCTGACAGACCCACGAGTACCCTCACACTTACACATCATTACACTGGTCATTGGCAGCCTCCTCGGCTACCAATATGTCGTACTCCTCTGCAGCATATTTCTCCCAGTCTGACAGCTCCTGTCCGTCCGTCTCCACCTCCTTAAAAAGATGACAAGTTACATGATCCACTGACAGGAAAACAAGACACGATACTGTGTCACATCTGGTCAGAATTCAGACTTACTCACCCTTATGACAGAGAAAGGGTCCTTTTGCTCATGGTCCAGGTACTTCTCGATGTTGAAGAACGTGTCAAAGAAGATATGAGCCAACTTGCACCTCTTAAGGTCCCGCAGAGTGATCTTACCTGGACAAGAGAAACCAGGCACTTCAAACAGGTCATTTATGGCATGGACATTAGCTAACTGTTGTCTGTCTATACAAGGGTTTTAGCTTTTAAATTTGGCCTGAGACATAATACTGATGACCCACTATGACATCTACCAAGTCACCTCACAGTTTCCCTCATCTCACTGTGTGGCATGACTTATGGATGAGCTCTTTAGCCTGCCAATGAACACGGTTTGGTTACAATATTTCACACTATGGCTGCAAATAATGACTTCCCTACAGCATACTCTGTCAATCAATAATTCAAAAAGTAAACTATACTTAATGTTAATTATTACGTTTTTGGATTTGATGATATTAAATTTACAAAGAAAACAAACAAACAAAAAAACCTTAAAAAACAAAACAATTCAGGACATAAATTTAATTTCAACTTAAGTGAAAGTGCTGGAGGGAATTTGTTTCACAGTGTGGATAACACCAGCAGCTGGCAGCAGTCCGTCTCTCATCTATTAGTGTCCTCTCAGCTAATGATCAATGACCTGGCCTGAAAATGTGTGTGTGTGTATGCATGCCACTGTGATTGTGGACAAAGTGGAACCTATAATATCTCTTGTGTGTGAATGTCTGAGTGTGTATTAATGCAAAACAGATCCTGACCTTCGACCTCAGGCTTGACAAGGTCAAGCATTTGGCAGAGGCAGTCCTCAAAGGGCAGCGGCTCAATAGCCATGGCCTCCAGCTTCTGACACTGCTCCTCGTAGAAGTACTCCAGCTCATACATGCTCAGCACCCCGTCCCCATCCAGGTCCATACAGCGGAACCAGTACTCTATGCTAATCAGACGGAGATAAAGTCAAAGAAGAGACGGCTGATGTGAACAGAGATCAAACCTCTCAGGAAAAGGATGATGCAATCAGTGTTGTTGAGTGATACCTGGTGTCAGTCTTTTTGTCTTCCTCAGAGATGAGGAACCAGACGAAATCAGCGTAACTCAGTCGCCCCTCCTTATACACACGTCTGTCCCTATGGAAAACACACAAAAAAGTATTAAAGCTAGCAGTGGAGACTAGATAAGACTTGCATCTCTTTAAACTTGATTACATTTACCTTGTTACTGTCCCTGAGAATATTCTTTCAATCATCTTATGTGAGATGGCTGGAAAGAAATATATAAAGAGGTCACATACAATCGAGTCTATTTGGGAAAAAAATATGTATTTCCTCTCCTAGACAACAGCTCCTTCACTTACTATACAACTTTTTCACAACACATGTAACCCATTCTCACAGACTGTAAATCCAGACTGGCTAGTGTAGCTTTTTAAAGTCTTGACAATGCTATAAATCCTCTGGTCATCATTTCGACTGTACGATGTCAGAAATTGTTCCAGACATGGCGTCATTGGAACTGAGTGTATATGCTGCACTCTTATTGATCTTGTGTCTCATTTCCCCTGCTTCACTCATAGACCATCAACCAAGAACATGTGGTGTGGAGTGTGTGTGAAGGTAGTGTCAAAGACAAATCTTTTTCCTGGCTGTGTGTTTGTTTTGTGAGGAGTAAGCCCCGACCAAATACCATTTACAGATGCCTTTTCCTGTTACTGGTAGTTTAAGTCTACTGACTGCACTATCACTGGCAGGAAGACTTAAGGAAAGTTAATTTAGTTCTGACAAGGCTAAGCACTCCTCTTCCATCGGCTGTATATATTTTTCCAAAAATACATGCTGATGTGACATAAATAAAGGACTAAATTAAAGAAACTAATGCTTTTGTGTGTGAAAGTGGGGTGTGTTTGTGCACCTTGGTCATTGTGTCGTGCTAGGTCCTTCTGGTCTATGTAGAGGTCGTGATCAGAGTCCAGCTCCCAGAACTTGCAGTAAATAACATAGAAATGTTCATAGGAGAAAAACTCTGTCAGCTGGTTCACATCCTCTTCTTGCTCCAGCAACGCCACATTCTGCCCAGCAGGAAGCATAAAAGCCTTTCATCATAATTTTACTTCAATAAATCACAATACTCTTTTTAGCATGTAACAGTATACTCCCCTTGCTTCATATGCTGTCATATGCCAAAGTTTTCATTACATAGAGAAATGATTGAAGTAAATATGCATTTACAAAGCCAGTTTCCTTTAGGACATAAAGTGAGTAAAACGATTAGCTTAAAAAAAACAAAACAACAAAAGAGAAATTAATACAATTTTAAAACACAATAGCTTTAATTATTAAGCTTAAAACAATATAAAAACAAGAAACTGAGTAAAACAGTTAACATCCATCCATCCTTCCTTCCTTTTGGAGCCTATCCCAGCTGTCATAGGGTGAAAGGCTGGGTACACCCTGTACAGGTTGCCACCCTGTCGCAGGGCTAACACAGAGAAATAGGCAACCATTCACACTCACATGTGAGAACATGCAAACTCCACACAAGTTAACATGCATTTCTGTATAATTACCTGGAGAAAGTTACTTTTCCTGAGCTCAGAACATGTTATTTTCCCCATCCATGACCGGTTCACACTGTAAAATATCCTCTGAATCACCTGAAAAACAACTGACAGTGTTATCTTGGCGAGATAATGCCATTTTTGTGTTTCACTACAAAGTGCAGTCGTGTATTATGGCGGTATACCGTGGTGATGTATCGTGAGTGAAAGTCCGGTGCCTCTTTTAGAAAAGCCAGGCCTGGGTGTGAGTTCACCACATCCTGAGAACATAAAGTAAAGTCAGCTCACTTTGATGCTACTCTGCTTGATTATATAGCCAAAAAACCCAAACACAAGCAATAATGATCATCTCAATGACACACTATGCCCTCGGCAGTAACAAAAAGAAACGTTCAGTTAAATTCTGGCAAACCACATCTGTCTTTCTTTACAGGTACACAGAGCACATGACTTTCAAAGGAGGAATAAAAATGACAACTGATTTAAACATCAGGAGCTGACAGTGTTTATCTACATCATTCTGACTTATCACATGCTTCATAAATTGTGCTATGTAAAGAAATTCTCCTTTATGGGAAATGAGAATTCCCTTTAATTTACATTTTTCTTTAAAATCTGGGTCAACAAGTTTTGGGATGAGCACGAGCCTTTTTTAACTGACAGCAAAGTGGTAGGAAGGTCACAAAGAATATGCTTACTTGGTGACCTTCCCTCCTTCCTAAAGCAATAAAGTCACAGTGAGGGTGCTGCATTTCAAACTGCAGTTATATTCTTGCATTGAAACTCCCATATGTCATTTCTTTGTTCTACGCCCCATCTTTCTACTGGAGGAAAGAATTGTTGACATAAATGTGAAGGTGGCAATGAAATTAAAAGGCCTTATTTCAGGGCAGCCGTCATGCCTCTTTGACTCTTACTGTGAGAAATTAAATCATAGAGAAACACATAAATCACGGGGCACAGGAAACAGGCGGGGACAGTCAAATCTACTCCACTGCAATCCGCCTTTCATTCATCAAAACAGTCAAAGGCGATTCGCTGAGTGGAACCATACAAATTAAACAGCGTGAGCCACAAGACATCTCTGGTGGTATGCTAACGGGTGTTCAGCTCAGACCGCCGTTCCTTCCAGCATGAAAATGAATCAGGTGTAGGGTGGGGCCTGTGTGGCACACCAACAGCTTGTCAGCTGGGATGAGAATACAAATAGCTGCCACAGCAGGTCCACATGGTAAGAATTTCCAAACACTCAATTAAACCGGTCTTTTGAGGCTAATAAATGAACCATAAGTCTAGTTTTTTTTGTGACTATTTTAGTACTATAATGCATTCAGAACATGAGCCACATTTTCATCTCCATCAGGGAAATCTCCCATCATAATCCCCTTCACTATATTACTAGCTTACAGTAAGGTCCCTGAATTAGTCCTCCGCCACATGAAAAAGCAGTCTCAGCAGGGCAGTCCAAAAAAATAAGTCCAGTTTGCACCACCCAAGCCAATGCTATTTGCCAACCCATACTGCCAAGTCCAGCCCTCTCCCTGGGTGTGCTGCAGCCAGTACCTGCAGGAATGGAATAAAGTCATCTTGTTCCAGGTAATTGCAGCCAGGCTTGGCCAAGAGGTGCACAAATTTAGAAGCGTCATCGTGACAGGTCAGCAGAGTTCTGGAGAAGAAAAGAGAGAACAGATGGTTGTAAGGTTACTCCCACTTTAACTGTTAAGTTCGTTCTGTCCTTTTTATCATTCCTTCAAAAGCATAAGTTTTACATTGTTTTATGAAAAAGTGCTCAAGTGCAGGTATAATACATTCTGAAATTAGGATTCTGTATCACTGCTGGGCGATTATGAGCGTGGAGTGTTATGGTAGCAACTCTGAGAGCGTCTGTTGTGGCCTCTTCTAAGAATGGCTCAGTCATGAGCTAAAGTCAAAGGGCAGGTCTGTCCAGTTCTCTGGAGCCTTAGACATTAATACAAGAGCATGCCTATTGCAGACAACTGCATTCAGTGTAAATCACTAGTATAAAAGCCTCCTGGTATTCCTTTCAGTTTTATGCAGAAAGACACTCAAAGGATGTTTTCATTTATACACTATATATATGCACAGCAACTTTCCCCTTGTGGTGTTTATGAGGGCAAAGATTTTTGTTTAGGAATGAAAAGGAAAATGCCATAATAGAAGATAATAGCCATGTATGTTATTCCCAGCGAGTGGTCATCATTGTTTAGAGGACATTGTATAAGCCATTTGGCTGTGAGTGAATGCACCAGTGGTCTAGTGAGAATAAGAGCAGCTATTGTCTTACTTTCTCCACATAGCCACAAACTTGTGAACAGACACGAAGCCCGTCCTGTCGCCTCCAGCTGAGCAGAACAATGGCACTTTCCAGTAGAGGGGACACTCGCAGGCCTGGGGAGACAAGAAGGCAGAAGAAATGGGGCAGTGTGTGATTAGGATTTAGAGAAGATACAGTGTATCACAAAAGTGAGTACACCCCTCACATGTCTGCATATATTTAAGTATATCTTTTAATGGGACAACACTGAAAAAATGACACTTTGACACAATGAAAAGTAGTCTGTGTGCAGCTTCTATAACAGTCTTCATGTAGCGCAACAATTCGTCTTTTAAGATCCTCAGAGAGTTCTTTGCCATGAGGTGCCATGTT